>KE506704.1:62066-73872 GCA_000441515.1 Elaeis oleifera | reverse complement strand
ATGGAGCCTTATTATATGTCAACTTATGTTCTCTAGTGGGAGTTGTGTATGTGATCCTTAGACTTAAGGTCACCATAGTATCTTGTGTACATGGATTCATATTTTGGTTCACTATTTAACTTAGTTCTTTGATCTTTTATGGGGTGTTTTGGATATGGTGAAGTATGCATAGAGATTGTGAGTGACTAATAAGAGATCAGTCACTCCTAATAAGGGGAGCGAACATCCTATGTGATCTCATAGGACGATGGTTTGGAAGTCTTTGATCAAAGCAGGATGATAATTAGAAATTTTTTTAATATATCATCAACTAAATCATCACTTTCAGATCGAGATACATAATGATAAGTAATTGGGTTTGACATATTTCCATATCCATAGCTCATCTGGGATGTTGTTTGACTGAAAGATTGAATTACACGGGAACTTACCACTGAAGAGTATTTTGATAATTTTCATCAAAATTTTAAATCTTTCGGATAGTCATGATATATTGCTAGATGTCAATCTTGACTTGTAGATTCATCAAAATTAAAAAGTTTAATTTGGAATCAATTTGGAAGAGTCCAAGTTGATTGGGACTCTTCGGATAACCTAATCTCATTGGATTAAGGTTACGTCAAAAGTCTTAGTCCATTGTTGACTAAATTTGGAATCCAATGGGTCACACACTTTAGGATTTAGTCTTGATCTAATTTAATTAAAATTTAATATAAATTCTATGAGTTAATTAGATATGCTAGTATATTGTATTAACTTAAGTTCCCAAATTGGTTTAGATCAAAGTGTTTGAGCTAACCTAGACCAGTTGCCTTTGACCTAATGAGATTGGATCAATTTGGATTAGATTCTTATCCAACTTAGACCAGTTTCAAGCGAAGAAGAACTTCTCTGCACCCACTAGAACCCATGCATAAAATAAATGCCGCCTCCTTTATTTTTGACATGTGAAAAGAAGAGTCCTTCTTAATGAAGGCTCTTAATTTCTATGTGTTGCTATAATTTTCCAACCAGATCTCCTATGTTTTGTCGCTAAAAATTATTGAATTTTTTATGGCACATAGAAAAGAAAGAGTCCTTCTGCTACAAGTATATGGAATGCCAAAAATTTACTCAGTGAATTTATTCCACATGTGGAAAGTTGAAGCGCCAAAAGTTGGTGCTCCTTTATCCCATGTGACATCCCCTAGTCCCCTATTTATAGAGGACGCCCCAAATGGTTTCTTACTGAGATTTTTGGGTGAAATTAGAGAGAAGGAATGTGGTAAATATAAAAAAAAATTTGAAAAACTTTTGAGAAAAAAAAGAGGAAAATTTGAGTGGCAAAATTTGTAAGAAGGGTGGTGAAATTTTTAGCAAGTGTTGCTAGAGTGTCCTAGGATTTGGTTTTTTCATATGTTGGAGCTAAAAATCAAATCCTAGATTGTGTGATATCTGAAGAGTATCTTCTTGGTATCATTCTGATCGTAAGATCGAAAATAACTAGGCTTTGGTGCGATTGTGACGTAAGTTTGAAGCCGGCGGTGTTCTAAAAAAGACAAGGCTGCGACAGCGCACCGGTTGGGAAGGATCTTGTCCAACTTTCATGTGGATCACCATTGGAAGACTTCTACCTTGGGATCTTGTGGAGAACACCAACATGCCACTTTTCTATTTTGGTGAAAGTATAAAATTCTATCTTTTTACATGCTTGGTTTGTTTATCGATATCGATAAGGTGATTCTAGGGTTTGGTTTCCGGCTCGATAGTTTATTTGATAAACTATTGACTTATTTGATTTTAAATTTTAAAATTATTTTCTGCTGTGTGGTCGGAACCCAACAATCAGGGTGCCCAATATTAGGTGGTGTTGGTTCGCCTTGTTCGATCTAACAAAGGTGTCGAAGAAGTGGGGATGCACCACGCCGGCAGCAGAGGCGACGATCGTGAAGGGTTGGAGGATTTGATATCAGACCTTCCAGAGGAGATTGCTTGGGAGTGCCTCCTCCACATCCCGCACGGTACTTTTGGTATGGCCTACTTTGTCTGCAATCTCTAGAAGCAGGTAGAGTCGTCCCCCTTTTACCACCTTGACAAAATCTGCCCACCTCACCCACCCACTCATCATCGTCACTTAGATCAAGCCCATGCAGAGCTTGTCCGCCACTAAGAACCATGCCGCCCTTGCCGATGACGGTGTAGCTGATGGCGAGGGTCTTGCGGAAGCGAGGTTGTGGCGTGGCAGCATTCCAGGTGAGGAGGAAAGGGTGGTAGGAGGAGGGGAGACGAGGCGGAGCCACTCGAGAGGGGAGGTGGAAGACGATGTGGTAGGCAGCACGAGAGTGTTGGTAGCCCGGCTGGTGGTGGTCAGATCAGTCGAAGAAGCGGAGGTGGAGGAGGAGGAGAGGGGTGGAGGGCAGGGTGATTGTGGTATGGGGGTGGTGTCTGGAGTATGATGGGCTCGGAGAGGGGAGACTAGATTTAATAGAAGGGAGGTTCCCTTTCTTTATATTTTTAATTTTTATTCGAAATTATTTTCGTCATTTTAAAATTTATAATGACGTGGTGAGAAGATCAAGTTAACATTAATAGATTATCTAATAGTATGGGTTAGACTGTAAGATTAACTAAATATTAAGGGTGTGATCATGAATTTTAAAATTATTAGATATATCTATAATTTCGGCTTATTCTCGTGAGATTTTTTATAATTTATTTAAAATTATTTATTATCCCATGATAAACGGGCGCCGAACGTTCATTGGGCACACGTGACGGTTTTTTTGAATAAAAAAAAAAAGCTCGACGGTGGTGTTTCCATCACACTCGAGCTTCGGCCATTTATAGGGAGGCGAAGGGCGGGAAAATGCTCAAATAACACCACATCCTCTGCGGGCGCCCCGAGAAAGGGGTTTAGGGTTCCGTCAGGGACAAGTGGTCGGCGATCAAGAAATTCTCGTCTCACCTTACTCCATCCCTCTCTCTCACAACATCGAGATCTCCAACGGCGACCGGCCATGAATAGCGGCGGCAAATGGAGGAAAGGTCCAGCCGGAATCCATCGAAGCAGAAGCTCCGCCTGAACGCCGAGGAGGTTCTTGAACGCAAGCTAGGGTTCGATCTCTTCACCGAAGGCGAAAAGAGGCTCGGATGGTTGCTCACCTTTGCACCGGTAAGCAATTCCTCTATCTTCCTACCTTCCCATATTCCTTCCTTTCTCCGCTCTTCCGTTCCCTCGTTAGTTCGGTTCTTTTGTTGTCCATTTCCTACTTCCCTTAAATCTGGGAAATTATTTGTCAGTGTTTTGCTTAAGAATGGTTTTTTCATGCGTCTTTTATTGTCAATTGTTGAGTCTTCTATTCAATCACGATCTCGTCGGTTTCCTTTTGATCCGTTGTATTGCTTCCCATTTCTCTACTTTCCCTTGATCTTGGCAAATTCTCGTAGTATTTCGTTCAAGAATGCTTCCTTGATCAGTTCTCTTTGTCAATTCGTGTAGTCTTTTATTCAAGAAGAGTCTCTAGCTTGGGTTATGATATTGATCTGTTCTGTTCTTTATAGTCATCATGGAAGATCAAGATACCAACAAGATCTACAGCTGCGTAGATCTTTACTTTGTTACTCAGGTGAGTTATTGATCCACCTTTTGTTTTCTTTACCCTATAAAGATATCATATTCTAAACTGTCACCGAAGTTGTCCCCACAGGTTATTCCTGACTTGTTATTCAACTGCATTGTTTTCTTTTGGTTACAGGATGGATCTACATTCAAAGTAAAGTACAGGTTTCGACCTTATTTCTATGCCGCCACCAAGGTGAGTGGCCAATATGCCTGTTGGGAAAAGATCCTGTTTTATACATCCATCATATTCTTGTTAATGGATGTTTGGAATCCAGGGGTCTTGTTTGGAATCCAAGGGTCTATTTTGGTTGGAAGTTTATCATAGTTTCCGTTCTGTTTCAATAGTTATTTATGCCTCCATGAATTGCTGCAGGAAAAGATGGAGCTGGAAGTTGAGGCATATCTCAGACGTCGATATGAAGGAGAAATTGCTGATATAGAGATTGTGGAGAAAGAGGACCTGGATCTGGTAAGCTGCTATAATACATTACATGTCCGTCAAATCTATCAATTTCACATGCTAACCTTTCTATTGTGGTCAAACTTATAATTTAGTCCCATTAAATGTTTGGACATCACATCAATTGTGAAATAACTTCCATATCCAATTACATGTCTTTGCAATGTGGATTCATCTTCTTATTGACCAATATTTTGATAATTGTTTGTTATATATCTGCCTAAATATGCAATATCTTGGCCACCTAAGCTATTCCCTTATAAACCACAAATTTGAGTCAGAGCAAGTAATGTCTGACATCATATTGTTATTGGTTGCCTACCAAGATTAATGAGACATGGAATTTGAAAACCTTGTGCAAACTCAACAAATTCAATAATGACTTTATATATATCCAATTAGGGAGGTCTAGTTATAGAGCTTGGTGGGTTGACTTTGTGACATAAGGTACACGCTAAGAATATATCCAAGTTTTAGAATACAATCAAATTGATTTACCTTTGTTTTAGTATTTTTGTGAGGAAACCATTATGATTCTTTCCAAGCAAAAATACATGTAAGCCTGTTAGTTTGGTAGATCATTGTTTGAAGCATGCATGTGACATTTAGATATTGTTTGATGGCAATTTCTTTTCATTCTTCTTTTTATTTTTTTAAAAAAAAATCAAAAGAGAGAGGTAATCTGCTTCACTTAAGGGTGCGTTTGGTTAGCCATTAAAAAGTACTTTTTTTGCTTTTTGATTTTTAAAAAGCAAAAATCAAAAAGCAATGTTTGGTAATATCATGAAAAGCAAAAAGCAAAAATCAAAAAAATCAAATAATTGCTTTATATGCGAAGCAAAAATTTTTTGCTTTCGAAAACTTGCTTTTCTATTTTTTTTGCTTCCCCACATCTAAAATGCCAAACCAAAAAGTAAAGAGCCTGAACCCTTCTCCCTCGTCGAGCCCTTCACCCCCCATCCCTTCTCTCTCCCTTCCCGAACCCTTCTCCCTCGTTGAACTCTTCCCCTGCCATCTCCAAACGTTATTTTTTGCTTTATAGCAACATAGTTACCAACATACTTTTTGCTTTTTTGCTTTTACTCAAGAGCAAAATAAAAAAATAAAAATACTTTTTAAAAATCAAAAAGTGTAACCAAACGCACCCTAAATATTTGTTTTATCTGGTCTATGGTCTGGTGAAATTTCTTTTCATCCTTCTTCTTTCGTTTTTTTTTTCCTCAAAAGAGTGAGAGCGAAATCAGATAATCAACTTCACTTCAATGTTTATCTTATTGGGTCTTAAGGTGTATGGATTGTTGAAGCTGCCATGATCTTTCCAGTAGTTTCTAATAAAAAAACAACAACACATTCTTTTTACACCTACGTTTGTCATGTTGATCTTATCCTACATATTATAGATAGAGAATTTTTGAGAATAGTGGTGGAAGAATCATTTAATACATGATCTAATACCACATGGTATGCAACAGTATTACAGCTCATATAATGATACATGTATGTCTCTGTCATATGTGTATTGGTATATGTCTATGTCAATATTATGGATTTGCCTTTGTTTATTATGCACTACCAGATGATCCCTGTCTGTCTCACTTGTGACATGCCCCTTTCAGATGTATATAGTGTTATATGATATGCCCTTTGGAACATTCTAACATCTTTTATTATGACAGAAAACCATCTATCTGGCTTACATAAAGCATACTTAAAGCTTAGCTTTGATACTGTCCAACAATTGATGCATGTAAAGAATGACCTTATGCATGTCGTTGAAAGGAACCAAGCAAATCAGATGCAGCTGAAGCATTTGAATCCATATATAATGGGAAAAGGTAATGGGAAGCATAGGTATTTTCTCTCTCTACTTTTCATTTGCTTTGTTTTTTTTTGGGTTATATGCATGTTTGTAGAAGGAAGTCCCCGCTCTGTGTCCCTTTTTTTTCAGATACTTCTCTTCTTTGCTAATACCTTGGCTTCATTTTGCATTTTGCAAATGCCGATAGTGTATTCTTTTGGCATTTGCAGCAAAGAAAGGCCACAGATTGTATGGATTTGCAGCAAAGAATGTGTATATAGATAATATAGATTTTACATTTTATGTTTGGGTTTTTTTGGCATTTGCAGCAAAGAAAGGCCACAGGATTATATAGATTGTATCACTGATCTACGTGAATACGATGTTCCCTATCATGTTCGTTTTGCAATTGATAATGGTGGGTTCTAATTATTAGTGTACTTCATTCATTGCTCACTTTTCATTAAAAAAAATCAATTCCATTCCTACCCCAGTGTTATCTATTAAATATCTGGAGCTGGGTCATGTTATGCAGATGTTAGATGTGGACAGTGGTATGATGTTAATGTATCTAGTGCTGGCATTTTGCTTGAAAAAAGAGCCGATCTTCTTCAGCGTGCTGAAGTTCATGTTTGTGCATTTGATATTGAGACAACAAAGCTTCCTCTGAAATTTCCAGATGCTGAATATGATCTGATAATGATGATATCATATATGATAGATGGACAAGGTTACTTGATAATCAATCGAGAGGTAAGATATTACTTCATAATATTGCTTTTGTGTAGCCCTATAATTTGGTTTACATGTCGTGCTTTTCACTATCAGAATAGTTATCACGCTTAATTTAGATGTTTATATGTTGACCTTTCAATGTTATCGATGCACGTGAATTGTTACAAAACTTAAGTCTGGCTATAGCCTATTTGGCATCGCTGCCATCTTTGGTTTCAGGTTTTGTCGATGAAAACATGGAAACTAAGCCTGGAAATTTGGAAATTTGTTTGGTTGCCCCTATTGTTTTTGATTTTCTAAATTTGCTTACTATAAATTTTTAAAAAATTGAAAGCTCTCAGGAGTAACTTTTGCCTTTTTCCCTGAAAAGGAACGGTGCATAAGTCATCATTGTCACCACCACCCCATTGGCCCCTGCCACCACCTATTGCCAGCTGCTGGCTGTAGGCACTGATCGCCACCTGCTGCAAATGCTGTAGGCTGCTGCAGCTACCTCCACAATCCAAGGGACTACCAAATAAGTTTAGGATTTGGTTTCAAAATAATAAAAAAGAACTGGATTTGTTTCATGAAAACTGAAATCTGGAAGTGATGCCAAATGGAACCTAAAGCACTCTCCTGTCCAAATAAGAACTACTCTTCTTGCATATCTTTGGAGAGAATGAAACTGCACGTGTTTTTGTTATCTGCCTGGAAGATTAAATTAATACAATTATGTCTAAATTATAGGAATTCTTCGTATTGCTAAGAGAACATCATCCCTAAGCCATCACTGTCGTATGACAAATCCACTAATGTGCAAACTCTTTATGAAGCATCAGTGGCTTCATCTACTGTGGAAAATATTTTTCTGTTTAGGAATGAAACAAACAACATCTAAGCTATATGAACATCACAAGCAAGTAAGGTATTGATACTTAGTTTGTCAAAAGAAGTTAAATTGTACAATTTACCACACAGTTGATCTATTTTGATTATCACACTTTGCTGCATAGCCAAGTCCTGGGGTGTGACTAGCATGATAAAAGCATTTTACCTCTAAAATTTTGTTTTGATATGTAATGAAACTTGGTATCACTTCATATCACAGTGCACCATATGTGTACCCAACAGCTTTTTAGGCATGAATTGAAAGTTTATTTCTTTATCTGTGGCTTTTTAGGCCATCATAGTGAACCATGTCTTTACTGTGAAGATGACTCCAGTTTGGCAGGGTAAGATTGATATTTCATGTTCATATATGCTCTCAGTGGAAAGTGCTGAATGCTTATTAAGTGGTGGATTTCAGATGAAAGTAACAATTAGAAATCAGTTTATTTTAAAGAAGTTTTTGATGCAATTGTACGTGCGATACCAAAATCTTGGCACAAATATCTAAATGCCTCTTACATATATGTATCATGTTTTTGCTTGCAGTGTGTTGGGAAGATATTGAAGATTTGGAATATACCCTAAAGCAGAATTCGAAGGATGCTTTAAAGTTAGAAATGTGAAAATGAGGTAGCTTGTTCTTGAACCTGTTAAATTGGCTATTCCAAGTTTCGTCCTAAAATTTGTTGTCACCATTTATCCGTTTCTAATACTTTTAATGATTTCTTGTGGTAGGAAGAGCTTCTCAAAGTGTGGTTTTCCCACATGCAAGATGTGAAGCCTGGTATTTATGTTACCTATAATGGTGATTTCTTTGATTGGCCATTCATAGAGAAAAGAGCTGCCCACCATGGGCTTAAACTGAGTGAGGTATGGACATATGGTGCCGACATAATTTCTTTTAGAATATTGCTTTAGTTTTATACTACAAGTGTGGTGCTTATATCTACTCCAACCAAGGTTTTAAAGTTGTGGGATGGGGCTGTCCCGATTTCCAATGGAATGGGATGCACCGCCATCCCGCCCTATCCCGATACTTGGGGCAGGAGATGTCCCAAGACGTGTTGATCACGAAGCTGGGACAATGGCGGGATGATCTTGTCCCGGCACATGAGATGGTGTCTATCTTGGTGTCCCACAGGATGTCCCGCCAGGATTTGATTCCTTGACTCCAATTGTAGTTATATTAAATATCTTAAACTTGTATGCCTTGACTTTCTACATTGGTCTGTGTCATCAGTATTGGTTAGTAGATACCTTTTTATAGATAATTTAGGATTCAAATGGTACAGAGCTGTAGTCAAAATAAGCTTGATCTTGATATGAAGAATCTTTGACTGATATTCTTTGAAAGGTAAGGATTAATTTGGGGTCCATGTGGAGATGATTAGTAGTTCTGCAATGTTGTTCATCTTTATAAACTCCTATAGATGCTATCTTGTGAGTGAACTTGTTTGCTTATATTTCAGAGTGGATACTTATCCTTTTACACTTTGTTTTGTTACAAAACTGATAACTTACAAAAGTGTGAATCTGCACATGAACAATGTTGTTTTAGATTCTTCACTAGTTAGGGGAGTTGAACACAATGTTCTCTTATATGAAACAGTTAAGGTTGAGTCTGCATATGATAATTGTCATTTATAGATGTTTCACTCGAAGCGGAGCGGAACTTCTTGTGGACTTGTTTATGTGGGCTTATGAATTTGTGCCATGTGCTATGAAAAGTTTGCTAGTTATAAATCATGCTAGTGTTTGTGCATGCATTTTTTCTGCATCTTCATGGGTTTGTAATTATTTGTTTACTGAATTGGTGTTCTCTTACTATGAAGTTGGCAGCTAACATATATATGTATTATATTTTCTGCCCTTGCAGGAATAGGCTTTCATTGTGACAATAATCAAGGAGAATGCCGTGCTAAGTTTCTTGCCATCTTGACTGTTTTGCTTGGGTCAAACGTGACAGTTATCTTCCTCAAGGAAGCCATGGCCTTAAGGTAAAAATGTTCAAATAAAAATGTGGTAAAAATGTATGATCTTGATTGATTTCCAGGGAAAAAATTCATAATATGTTTTCAGCCTTTGTTTTGCATCTTTCATGATTTTTCTTCCACTCAGATTAGGTGATGTATTACTTCTATCTAGCTCATGTCTTTGAAGAGAGATGCATGAACCATGGCACCTCCACATTGTCTTCGACAGAGGTGGGTGCTGGTTGGTGGTAATGGGTGAGATGAACACAAGACCCATGGCTTGTGCGGTGTTTTGGGGAAAAAGTTCATCTTTCATGTCATGTGCAAATCTTGCATACCACCAGTAAATAGCAATCCTAGTGGTTATGACTTGGAAGCTAAAAATGTTGCTGTGATATTTCTTAGAAAATTTTGCAAAAACATTGCACTTTATTTTCCTCTTTGCAGGTTTGGACCACTTTTATTCTCTTTGCAGGAATGGCTGAGTTTTGAAATTTTTGATCACTTTTGTCCCTGCCTTATACATACATTTCAAATGTACACTTGAGCAGAGTTTAATGCACCTTTCTTTTTGGCAGTCAATGCACATATAAGTTTATGATGAATGCATGTCTGTTGAGTGCTACATGCACTTCCTTTTATATTGGTGGTTGGAGTGTAACCATGGGAGCAGGGACGAAAGTGTTTAGAATTCTTGAAACAAGGCTATATCTGAAAAATAAAGTGTCCCAGATCTGCAACAATGGAAATAAAATGGGCCATTTATGCAAAATTCCCTATTTTTTGTTCACAAGTGCACTAGATTTTTTGCATATATTAATGCTTTATAATGCAAATCAATATTGGTAGATTTGCTTTGCAGCATATGAAATAGAATTAGATGCTGGCCAAATTTGAATGTTCATCCTTAAGGTTTTCAATCATTATTTTTTAGGTCTTTCAGGGCACCTTGTGCCTAAATGATAGTGTCCAAGAATGTGATCCTAAAATGAATAGCAACTTGAAAGTCTTCTTATTATTCTGGCGTCATGATATTTATTTGTTTCTGGACTGCATATAGTGTGTTTGTAATTGGAAATTGTACTTTTATTATGAATCTCTTTCCTCCTACTAGGGATGTTCAAACGTTGAGGTTCTAGGTTTTGATGAATATTTGTATGTCCCTTTAGATCAAAAAATGATATGATAAATTCATTTATGTATCACACCCTGAACCAAGAGCATAACAGATGGTGCATGTCTGCAAGGTGAACCACACAAACATGGAAGGCTACCTGAAAGACAAATTTAATCATTTCAATAAATTTAGATCAATAACAAATAACCTCAATCCTCGAGAATTAATGTAACAACTACAAATCGAGCATGCTTCCCTAACTCCTGTAGCCAATGATAGATCGGGATCTGAAATAGAGAAAAGATGAATAATGGGCTACACAAAGCCAGTAAGCGACAAACATTTAGAGTGGATTAGAGCATGTCAACAGATAACCAATCAAATACAATTTATAATATTTCATTGACCAGGCAAAATTTCATTTGTATTAAATTCAGAGAATAATACTTTTTCTTTTTGAAAGTATACTTGCCGTAAACTGATGCTAAATTCAGCATTTGGCTATAGCCATATAACCCAGTGGCCTGTGTTGGACAACACATAATAGATAACAGATGCCAATGCACAATCCCTATTAGCAGGGCCCATCATAGTATGCTGAACATATAAATACGAAATCGTTTTCATGAGTTGCCCAGTCAAAATTCGAATTTATTTTTTAAACATGTCGTGTTCAGAATAACTCATTTTTAGGAATATAAAAATATATATTTATTTTATATCATTTCAAAGATAAAAAACATAACATGCTTGGGCATTTAATCAAATTGAAGCAAAAATCATAAAAGCTATTCTATCAAGCAATACAACTGTAATGTTTCAAGATCTTGGAGAAAACACTGTGAAGCATTAGGTCAGTTACCTTGCAAATGCCAATACCTCGGTAATATAATCAGTTCATAAGGATCCTTGGGGATCTAATCATGCCAAAATCACACATATATCGAATCAGTGCCACAATCATATTTTAAATAAATTCTAAAATTCTTTAAAATTCCAAAATTTCATTCTCTACACTAATGACTGCTATAACAGGGGAAATGGCTACTGTTTTGCAGCCCAACCACTAACCATACCTAGTTTTCTCCCAAAGCAAGAGAGGTGGTGACACAATGTTGGCCCTCTAGCCTTAGCTTCAAAGGGCAAGGGGAAGAGAGATTATCAGAAGAAAAGAGAGAGTGACTGAGAAGGGAGAAAGAGAGGCACAATTCCCTCACTAACCAACCCCCCCCCCCCCCCACCACCACAACAC
>KE506704.1:51232-62046 GCA_000441515.1 Elaeis oleifera | reverse complement strand
AGAGGAGCGCTGCGAAAGAAATAAGAAGAAAGAGAGAGATGAGAGATGATGGAAGAGGCCACAGTATCCTCTCACTGTTACCAGCGGAATATTGTTCCATTGTATCAGATCTGGCTAACAGATTTGAAATATGCTACAAACATCGTCTAGTGGCCTTTGGTATTCAATTCTCGCAAATCAGATCTAAACTGAAACATTTGTTGCAGAGCCAAATTGTGAAGACCTTAAATCTGAATGACTATATCATATTGGTATCCAAATATCAATGATTCTCATAAGGCATATGGGGTTAAATTTAGTCAACTTGGTGAGCAATGGAAACAACAATGAGTGCCTCCAGCATCGTGAACAATGTCCTCAACACATCAATCGAGCAATCAGTGATTTGCAATGAGATTTTTGTGACATTGAGCACTGACTTTGGTGTTATGCAGCAATACTTAGAGATACAAAACAATTTTGTGAGATTATGGAGATCTCAAAGCAACTAAACAAAGATAAATCTGTTTACTTTAATCTTCATATATAGAAGATCAAAATACAATAAACACTTGGGCAAATTACCTGTCAACAATATTTGACCTATCAAATTTCACGATAGAATCTTGCTAATTTTCAAAACCTGGTGCAGTAGTACGCTTATTTTCCCACAGAAAAGTAGTCTTATGTCATGCCTAGGCAGAATACGAGAAGAAGAGAGGGCTGGGGTGTGGTGGAAGGAGGGAGGTGAGCAGGAGGCATGCGCTGTATGAAACAAGGGAGAGAGAGATAATAAAGCAAGAGAGGTGAAAGATAGCAAGAGAGGGCGAGAGAGTGTGAGAGAGAGAGGGCAAGAGGGGTGATGGGATAAAGATGAGGAAGGAAGTGAGGTGCGTGTGAACATGATCATGCTAGAGGGTGCCTCATGGTTGGAAGAACAGGGGTTCATTTCTCCTGTTTCCACTTGGATAAGAGTGGGCACCGCCCTTTTGGTGGGTTGAATACAAGCCGAGGCCATGGGCCCAGGTATCACGTTATGAGTTATATATGAATCTTCTGCGTTCTTGTTCATGCTAATGTTTGTGAGTTAAGGCATAATTGCTAATCATGGGTTTCACTAAGGGTGGCGATGGTTAACCATTTAAACCGCTTAACTTGTTTTAACTCGTTTACCTATTTGATAAAATGATCAGTTTCAGGTCCGGATTTTTGACCTATTTAGGAAACATGTTGGGTTCGGATTGACAGATTTTTGATCTATCTTGTATCCAACTCGACCTATATCTTGTTTGACCTGACCCGATTGCCACCCCTAATTTTTATGATTTCTATTTTATGCAATAGTTATGAGAACCGAAGCACTCTTAAATTGGATTTGTAAATTTGTAGTGAAATTAGGATTTTCAAAAGTAAAGAACTCTTGGCCTCAAATTGTGTTGTCTTTGTTAAAACTCTCCCATTAGCGCTAAACATCTGCCAAAATTCTTAATGTTGGAATTTTATTTTTTATAATTAAGATTAAAGGGACATAATTTTGAAAGCAAAAAAATCTCCATATGCAGCCTTAGAACAATCTCACTGTTGGTTATTATTTCGAATCAATTATATTGATTTGGTTGACACTATATCTTTATGTTTGTTTCTTTTTCTGGCAAGTATATCTCATTGTCCATATCCTATGGTAGATTTTTAAGATCATCTGTCCGTCTCCATTGGACTGAAAAGCAGGAATTATCACTACTTTTGCATTCACAGACAGAAATTTATTTGTACTACTTACACCAAGGATCTTTTCTTGGAATTTGATTCTGATTCATTGTTTTCCATGTCATCCGTTTTGATTCAAATTAGTCTGAAAGAAGATATTTTAAAACAACTCGCATGAACATATATCTAATATGTACTCTGTTCACTACCACATGTTTTAGTTAGCATGATCTGAACCAGTTAGGCTACTATTTGCATTCTGAAGTAAAGACATGCCATGTAATGCCTAAATGTAATTCATATTAAGGAAATGCAAGTTAGAATCTTATAGTTTCTCGCATAAAATCTATATACAAACTTATATGGGATGAGTAGATTTCATTTATGTGCAACAGGACAAGCATGTGAATTCAGGAAAGTGTATATGTGAAATATAGTGGAGGCTTTCGTAGTGTCTTTCTCTGACAGGACATTTTTATCATCCCAATAAATATTAGACTTAAGCAGTTCGCACTGATAGTCCCTTAAGAAATATAGCATAATAGTGCTCATGTTTTGAAGCACTGGTAATTAGGAGGGTATAGTAGTGATGTTGCTTGAATGATTGGTAGCTAAACAGGGTAAAGGTTATGAGTGATTTGAGGTTAATATCTTGAGACAAATTAACACTACCAGGTTACAGGCTATGACCAATGCCCCTTCAAAGCATGTTAACGATCAAAATTTGGTTAAACAATGCCTGCTTTTTTGACAGGAAGGACAAATTAAATGTGTCCTTATTAGGTGCTTTCAAAATATTGATACCAGGAACTACATAAGAAGCAAATTTGAGATCATGAAAGAAGAATATAGAAGAAATAAGGAAGCATAATGTGCAAAGGATTTTGAGCTTGGGCTAACCGGCGAAGTGAACAGAGATAATATTTGCAGTAGAAGAAAATTGGGAAAACAGAATATAACTTGAAAAGGTGAGGAAAAGTCTTATTGCAGGGAGTTACAGATAAAGGAGTATGACATTAGTGCCATTATAGCATCTTAGAAATTACATGATTTAGTTCTCATATCTCTTGATTTTTTTAATAATTTTATTAGTTTGGCCATCTTAATAATCGCCATCATCCAATATTTCTTCTATTGCTTTGCTAATTGCTTCTAGGTCTTTTGTACAAGTCTTTGGACCATAGTTTCTTTATGAATTCCTCATAGATTTTGATTTATACCTGTGTGATCCTCTCTTTTGTCTAATCTCATAACCTATGTGGCCTTCTCATCATTTACTGATTTATGACCTTTTGTTTCTGTTGTCACAAGGCTGTTACAAAGGCTAAGTTGGGTTATGATCCATTGGAGGTGAATCCTGAAGACATGGTTCGCTTTGCCATGGAACAACCTCAGGTATATGAGATTGAAAGTTATTTCCCTAAGAGAATGGAATTGTGCTAATGATGATAGACATTAAGGCATTAAAATTCAATGAATAAGTGGCAGTGATCAAACGCATATTTAGGGCTTATAATTAGCACGTGACTTGGCGTATACTGTAATAGATTGTGGAAACAGCTGCCTGTGTTGTCATTGCATGTCATGCAACTTTTCACTTTATTTTTTTTTAATCTTGGTGCATATTCCATGACTGTATTACTTCCATGTAACATTTCTAATTTTTCCCTGAAATATTGATGTTATTTCAGATGATGGCTTCTTATTCTGTATCTGATGCGGTGGCAACTTACTACCTGTACATGACATACATTCATCCATTTATTTTCTCTCTTGCAACTATAATACCTATGACACCAGATGAGGTCTTGCGCAAGGGAAGTGGAACACTTTGTGAAATGCTTCTCATGGTCCAGGTGAGATTTTAGACTATTTTATGTTGTTCAACTCATTCTTGCGAACAGATGGGCAGCTGAGTTATAACATTTATCATGAGTAATGCAATTGATATCCAAAATCAGAAAAGTTTTTTTTTTTAAATTGTTTTCTATTAATCAAGATCATCCAGGTTCTTGTTTCTTACAATTTAGCATGATGTTTGTAATTTGATTTCTCAACATTGATGATGACTCAAAAAATTGCAGAAAGTTTGCCAAATAAGCCTTGGCATTGCATTCTTAAGGCAGTCTTTTTAGCAAAAATGAAATATGTCTCATGATTCTTGATACTATTTGGTGAATAATAGTTATTACAGATTGCTCTTCTTTTTGGTTCATATTTCTTTCTGTAATATTGCAGCAAGTTATATTACAGAAAGAAATATATCAAAAGTAACACTGATTTTCTCATTTGATATTTTTAATAATCCAATGGATATATTGAATGACATCCAAGTTTCATTTTGAATTATCGATGGCCATGCCAACTCTGTAATGAGTGTTGCAGAAATGAAAGAGCTGAAATGGATATGGTGTAGACTAGGAAGGATAGACAGTTTGACTATTCTGCCAAAAGCTTAGGAATTGTTGGATAGAATGCTGTCCAATGAAGCACTGAGAGATGGCGTGGTCATATGCAGCAACAACCGGAGGTCTAACAATAACTTGATGGTTGTGGTCTGATTGGAACTATTAAGTGTTTTGCTTCCTTCCAGAGTTATTGCATGATGAAGGATGAGGGAAAAGGAATGTCTCACCATGTTCATACTTCTAGTAGAAGGATATAAGTTGATAATCATTATTATTTTCCTACTTAATGTGAGATAATTTACATCAACAACTTTCCATTCTTCTTGAAGCAGATCAACATAGTGATATTCCACTGTATGTCTGTGCCTGTGAAAGAAATTAGATATTCCACAATGGATATCCCATTTACCTATATATTGCGATACTTTCAGTGAGTAATATATGATGTCTTGACTGGAATATTACTTGCTGAAATTATATTTGTTTGTTCTTGTATTGGTATTGCGCAGGTTAAGCACCTTTAAAGACTGAACTAATTTGGTAGATCACGCCGCTTTTTTTTTTTTGGCTTGATTCTATTATGTAGTAAAAAGTACTGTGGATGATAATGCAAAAGATTTCGAATAATGGAGTGTAGATGTTAGTATACAAAGTTCTGGATTTCTTTGTTTCTTTTACGCAAAATTAGAAAGAGTTTATTATCAATGGAATTTGGTGCTCCTGGATATATTTAATATTTAGTGCTTTTTACATATGTGATTTGCTTTGAAACTCATGGAGGCAGTCTAACAATGTAGTCATTTCTTTTGTTAAAATTTCATATGATAGTTTTCTTGGCTCCTTGTCTCTTAACACATCTTGTGCATGTTGTTGATTTGCTCTTACAAATTTCCAAGAATGGATGATTCTAGAAAAAGAGTACCACAATGATGATTGTTACTTTTGTTGTTTGACTGCTCAAGCATGATGTATTAACAAGCTATCACTTTGGGGACATGAATTCATGTTAAAATATCTGACTCTTTACTTTTTTCATCTTTAGATCAATTGTAAGCTGCCATGTGAGATAATCATTTCTTAACTGTACTCTGTCAACGTGCTTTGCTTGATGACAACGAGCTTTTAAGATATGATGTTAGTTTCTTTACAGAAATCTGCAATGTTGACCCTTTAAAGAATTCTTTAGTGTAACATACAGATCTCTGCACATAAAACCCAATTTTTGTGCTGTTGATGGTGTCATCATTTATAATAGAATGACCAGGCCTTTGATATCAGTCATAACAAAATTTTGTTCATTGGATTTTATTTGCATGTCACAACCACATGGAGCAAGACAATAGTCTTTATGGTGTCGTGTATTTACAGTTTCAGCAGCTGTCTTCAAGATCTTTATATTTGGTGCACTTACTTTGAATTTACAGGCTTACAAGGCAAATATTATTTGTCCTAACAAGCACCAAGATGATCCAGAGAAGTTCTACAACAACCGTCTTTTAGAAAGTGAGACATACATAGGGGGCCATGTTGAATGCCTTGAAAGTGGTGTTTTTAGATCTGATCTTCCAACTAAATTTCAGCTTGAGCCATCTGCATATGAGGTAATTTGCCATGAACCAGTCTCGCATATTCGCTGAATGGCTGATTTATATGTGCTTTGCTATTTTAGAGAGTTATAACTTTATAGTGGACATTTGCAAATTGTCTCTCTCACTTTGTAGTCATTTTTGCTGGTAGTTTCTTAGTCTGTATTTATTTAGAGCAAGGTTTTCAATATCCATACTGGTATCAACTGGTATAATGTTGGTGTGCTACAACATATGGTGTTGAAACTTGGTACTGGGTAGCGTATCAAGCATTGGTCCCTACTGGTATCAGCATGCCCAGTTCTGACTGGTATGGTCTCGTTCTGAAAACCATGATTTAGAGAATCCACTGCCAAGTGAATTATACGCCCTTGTTTTTCTACTGTGCCATATGCTCCACAATATGATGGAGCTAGGTTGATAATTATCTAAAGTGTATATTGTATTGGTTATTTACAAAGCATGTGCTAGTTACTCGATTGCTCTAATTAGATGCATGGTTTCTTCTATGAGCTGACAATAGCCTGTTTGGTGATGTATCAAATCAATAGAAGTATTCTTCTTGATGACTCAAATTCCTTTATAGTCAAGAATCTTCTTTCTCTTTATTTGCAATTACATTTTTTTGGATTATGGCTCTTTCACATTGACTTGGAGACCATAGCTTGTTCATGTTTAATGCCTTTGTATATACATAATGATTAACAAGCCAGGTCTAGTTTGATTTGGTCTAGATAAACTTGTAGTATTCATGCCAAATTTATCTGCTAGTGGGTTAGAATTTGTTGAACCAAATCCATAACTTGAACTTGACCTAGAGATCCCAAATAAAGGAGAATATTACAAATATGACAGGAAGAATGGAAAAGGAAGATAAAGATGGAAATGAAGAGGTACGGTGTAGATAACTGGAGGTATGAAACCTAGTGATTGATGGTAGCAAGGCAAGGCCATATCAGCTAAACCACACGTGACATATTGTGAGCTTCACATTTCATACCTACACCTTGGCCATTGGGGGAGACGGGTTTGCAATTGTCTTGGATTGGTGGCCTTTATATGGGGTGAGGAGTTCGGGGTTTTGTGGTCTTGGGTTAAAATGAGGGTGCAATCACTAGGTAGCAATGTGGCTATAGTAGTAGGTAATGCTAGTTGCTGACAACAGTAGGATGTAGCAGATGGAGATGAAGATTGTAGGAGGGTTAGGATTAGATGATAGAGTATAAAAGAGGAGAGGAGGAGAATATGCAATGAAAGGAGAGGAGGAAAAGAGGAGAATGAGAGATAAAGGAAGAATATAGGAGAGATTGTTGGATATGGAGACAGGACGGAAGATGTGTATATTCATTTAGGTTTATGATTAAGGATCTAGAATTCTAGGATTAGGTTTATATCTTATACATATTAGGTTTGAATATTGTAAATATAATAAAAATAACTATGGTGGATTAGAACCTTTTGACCCATGATTTGGGAAGCAAGGGTTCTGCTAGATGGGTAGTTAGTACAGCGAGTCTGGATACATTTGTGTTTTGGTGAGCTAATCTTGTATTGCCTAGATCAATGCAAAAATTGAGTTTGAATTGAGCTTGGACTATTCGATATTGAGTATATTCCTTTAAAACTCTTGTTTTTCTCCATTTGAGGGCGAGAACTAAGGTTTGTAGTATCGGAATCAGCATCCGTGCTGGTAGGTCGATGGTACAGTACCATGCCATGCCGTTTTGGCATGAACTGACATAGGGATATTGGCAAGAGAGGGGAAGAGGGAGTAAGAGAGAGGAAAAGAGGAGGGAGGGAGAGGGAGTGAAGAAAGAGAGGAAAGAGTGAGGAAGGGAGGGGAGACGTTGGCAGAGCATGAGAGAGGCGGAGGGAGGGGGAAGGGCTTTTGAAGCCTTCTCTCTTCCATGGTGCTAGAAGAGGGGCTTCGGCCCCTTTACATATTTTTATTTCAAAAATGTAGAAGTGAAGTCTGCAGCGACTGCCGACTTCACTTATTATTTTTTTTAAATTTTTTAATTGAAGTCAGCAGTCGGTGCCAATTCACTAAAAATTTTAAAAAAAGGGGCCCGAAGCCCTTTCATTTCTAAACAAGAGATCCGCCCCTATTCAAGCACCATGGAAGAGAGAGGGCTTAGAAAGCTCTCCCCCCTCCCTCTGCCTCTCTCTCACTCCATTGTCGTCTCTCTCTCTCTCTCTCTCTTCCTTTTCTCCCCTCTGCCTTCGCCTTTCTTGCTCTTCCCCCTCTCTCCCTCCCTCTCTCCCCCCCTCTTTTCTGCTCCCTCCCCCTCCGTCGCCGGTTTCTCAGTGTGGAGGCCAGAATTATCTTGGTCTTGGTCCACCTCTTGTACGGCTCGGTATGCCTTGTGTTGTGCGGTTTGGGATGATATTGCCGACCTTGGCAGGAATTGTAGTGAGAAGCACTAGGGAGGTTCTTATAACAAGGATCTGCACCCTTCTACTACTAAATTATATTTTGATAGCTAATGCAGAAATATAACTCAATGTGTTTTTGTTATGTTATGCGAAATTATGTATTACACAATAAAGCACATGTCACATAGCAATTAAAAACTTAAACACCAAATAGGAATATTAGAGCATTATGTCAATAAATTTACCATATTTACACACAACTTGAGCATTAGAATAAGAAAACATTAAAATGGCAAAAAGAATAGGAGGCTAAAATAGGCCATGCAAGGGTGCACCAGCCTGCATAAACTGTTCTGCCTGATAGATTATTCAATATCTTATGCATTACAATGCATATTGTACCAATGAGGGATTGGTATGGTCCTGATCGTCGATATTTAAGACCTTTTAGTTTGATGCGAGGTGACTTGAATTAGATGGGTCAGAATTCATATCTGAATTTGAATACGGCCTCGAGATTTAGTACTTTGTAGTTAGATAGGTCACCGTTTAGATCTAGATAAGATCTGGTCAAATAGTTGGGTTTGGGTTGTTTTGAGAACACCCAGGGGTGATGTTATGATCTTTGCTTTTAGGTTACATATCTATCATATAACAGTCCATGGGCCCGTTAAACATGACTAAGTATATAAATGTGGCTAATTTATGATAACATAAAAGGAATTCAGCAAGCATTTTATGCCAGTGAGTTGCTGAGTGATTGGTATTGGGTTCTATGCTATTTGGCCTTAACTTTTGGCTTTAAGCTCCTTACATAAGAGTGTCTAAGCCCTTAAACATGAACTAGTAGCATACACATAACGAAGTTTGTTCAAGCTAACAGTGCCTAAGCCCTTAAACATGAACTAATAGCGTATACATCAAGGATCGCCGAACTGGAATCGGACCCCATGCTCGTCGGCTGGTGGTACGGTTTGGTATAGATCCATACTAGTCCGTGCCGGGCCAAATCGACAAGGCAGAGAAGGGAAGAGGGTGAAGAAAGAGAGAAGAGAGAGAGGAGGATAGAAGGAGAGGGAGAGGAAGAGAGGGTCTCTGGTGGCTGCCGTCAGCCTTCTTTGGCGCTGGCTCACTGGCCATCAGAGAGGTCGTGGCGGTGTTGCCGTCTATCTGGAGGCCTCTGACGGCTTCTGATGACCCGGTAAGTGTCTCACCCTCTCTCTCCTTCCTCCTTTTGCCCTTATCGAGCTTGGCAAGAGCTTGGATGGCCTTCGACGGCTTCTCTTCCTCTCCCTCTCCTTCTCTCCCCTCCTCTCTTTTCCTCTCTTTCTTCTCCCTCCCTCCGAGATGGCCGCTGTACCGTTTTGTACATCGGAACTGGATAGGTATCTTGCCAGTACAGTTCGGCACGGTCTGAACCGTCTAGTTCAGGATGGTTTGGCGAACGCTGGTACACATAATGAAGTTTGATCAAATCTTTAATACAAACAAAGTAAGCTTAAATTTCGATGTTAAGCTAAAGCAAGCATTAGCATGGTAACATCCTACTAGTCCTTTGATTAAAGTTACATCAGTTTGTGGTCACTGGCCAGCTAGATCAATGGAAATTTGTCTTCTGACCATCCTAAGTGGATATCCTAAGTAAATAAATAATGGTTGTTGGAAGTTTAACCATTCTATTTGGCTAAATCTTGACATTTTCTTTCTCATATTCTTCTTTCTTTGCTGCTTCATCTGTCCATCTATCTGAACTTCCCCTCTTTTTAAAATCATGTATCTTTTCTAGCACTTTCAGTATGACGAGTATATGGAAGATTGTTGTTTGCCTTCACGGCTTCTTTAGTCCATTGTGCCAAGGCATACAAAACATGTGATATATTTTTGAATCACATATCTTCTGATGGATATGCTTCCACATTCTCGTTTTTTGCTTCTTAACGTTGTTCATGTGTGAGATTGACAATTAGATCTCACTGCGTGCTCCCTGCATTATGTCCTGTTCACTTGATATTCTGTGGAAAATGTAAATCATTGTAGTGTATATTGAAATATTTTCAGCACTCTTATCATTTTTTTTGAGGACACTCTCTTCTGCCTGTTCAGCTGTATCTTTACAAAAGTTCGTCTCATATACTCAGTTTATCATTTGAGCTTGACACATGTTTTGTTGTTGTATCATAATTAATTTCGAGTTATTGTTCTGGAACCAAAGGAATATTATCTATGTAATATTATTTTTGCACATTTGCATGTGTAAATGGTTTTGTTGACACTAGTATATTGTTCTGTTTCCAGCAATTGATCAGAAATCTTGATCGTGATCTGCAATATGCCATAACAGTTGAGGGGAAAATGGACATTGATTCAATCTTGAACTATGAAGATGTGAAAATGCTATACTGGAAAGGTATTCTCCTTCCTGATTTTTCCCTTACTTTTTAATCCCCATATTTGTCTCTCTTCTTAAGCCTTCCTTCAATCAACTCAGTGTAATTGATTTATGCCCTATTATACCTGCTTTTCTCTAAGCTTTTCATCCTCTTGTTTCCAAAGCAAGGGGGAAGACCATGTTTCTCTTTTAGATACGTCAAATGTGTATGTCTCTCCAATCCTTTTTTTTTAAACTTAGATTACTTTTCTGTGAACTTTTTTCTAGATGCTCAATTTGTATTAGTTACTAAAATATTCTATAATAAAGTTTTGGTTTACTAATTTCTATCTGTGCTCCAATATCTATCTGTGCTGTCTACTCAAAAAA
>KE506703.1:55321-73545 GCA_000441515.1 Elaeis oleifera | reverse complement strand
TTTTTATCAAAATTTTAAATCTTTTGGATAGTCATGATACATTGCTAGATATCAATTTTGACATGTGTATTCATCAAATTAAAAGAGTTTAATTCTGGAGTCAATTTGGAAGAGTTTAAGTTGATTGAGACTCTTCAGGTGATCTAATCTCATCGGATTAGGATTATATCGAAAGTCTTAGTCCACTGCTGGCTAGATTTAGATCCCAATGGGTCACACACTTTGAGATTTAGCCTTAATCTGATCTAATTAGAGTTTAATATAAATTCTATGGGTTAATTTGATATGCTAGCACATTGTATTAACCCAAGTTCCTAAATTGGTTTGGTTTGAAGTATTTGAGCTAACCTAGACCAGTTACCTTTTGACCTAATAGGATTGGGTCAATTTGGAATGGATCCTTATCCAACTTGGACCAATTTTAAGTGGAGAAAGACTCTTCTGCACCCACTAGAACCCATGCATAAATAAATGCTGCCCCTTTATTTTTGGCATGTGAAAGGAAGAGTCCTTCTTAAAGAAGGCTCTTAATTTTTCGTGTTGCCATAATTTTCCAACCGATCTCCTATGTTTTGATGCCAAATTAATTGGATTTTTATGGCATGTAGAGAAGGAAGAGTCCTTCTACTCTAAGTATCTAGAATGCCAAAAATTCACTCAATGAATTTATTTGGTGTGTGGGAAGTTGGAGCGCCAAAGGTTGGCGCCCCTTCATCCCATGTGACATCCCTTGGTCTCCTATTTATAGGGGACACCCACATGGTTTTCTACTAAGATTTTTGGCTAAAATTAGAGAGATAGGATTGAAAAATATAAAAAAAAATTCTAGAAAATTTTAAAAAAAAAGAAAGGGAAATTTGAATGGCAAAAGTTGCTAGAAGGTGGTGAGATTTTCAGTAAGTGTTACTTGAGTGCCCTAGGGTTGGTTTTTTCATATGTTGGAGCTAAAAATCAAATTCTAGGTTGTATGATATCTGAAGAGTGTCTTCTTGGTGTCATTCTGGTAGCAAGATCGAAAGTAACTGGGCTTTGATGCGATCGTGACGCAAGTTCAAAGCTAACAGTGTTCTTGAGAAGACAAGGCTATGACAGCACACCGGTTGGAAAGGATCTTGGCCAACTTTCATGTGGATCACCGTTCAAGGTCTTCTATCTTAGAGTCTCATGGAGAACACCAATGTGTCATTTTTTATTTGGTAAAGTATAAAATTCTATCCCTATGCATGTTGTTTTTGCTTTGATCAATATCGGCAAGGTGATTCTAGGGTTTGGATTTCAGCTCTGTAGTTTTATGTGATAGAACTATTGATTTGTATGATTTTAAAATTTTTAAAAATCACTTTCCACTACATGACTAGAATCCAATAATTTCTTCTTAGAGGTCTTACTCATAAGAAGAACTGGAGCCTTGTCCTTTTTAATGTGGCTCTTAGCTATTTTGAGCATGTTTAACAGCTCAAGCAAAGAGGTATTCAATTTGTTCATATGATAATTTATAATAAACTGAGTGAATGATTTAGGGAGAGATTGTAAGATCAAATCCTGACTCAATTCTCCATCGATCATAAAATTTTGACCCAATCTAGTGATCAAGTCAATGAGCTTAAGGATATGGTCTTGTACGGATGACCCTTCAGTCATTTTTGCATGGAATAAATACTTAGATATTTTATACCTAGCAGTCCTACTCTATTCTTCATACAACTCCTTAAGATTGAAGAATATGAATTGAGTATCCATGCTTTCATGCTGTCTCTACAATTTATTGCTCATAAAGGCTGGTATGATGCATTTGACAGTCAAACTGTCATTCTTCCATATCCTGTATATGGATACCTCTTCTTTAGTGATGTCATCCCCAACCTCTTGTGGTTCAAAGATATCAAGAATGTAAGAAAGCTTCTGTTGAGTGTACTATTTTTAAATTTCTCAACCAGTCCACGTAATTGGGACCGATCAACTTGTTGGAATCTAAAATTCCTCACATGATAATGAAGATGCCATTTGTAGAATTTAATCTATATTAAATAAAGAACATAACATAAGCAAACAACTCATGATGACTCACACAATTAAATAAGGTCTTTAGGTTTAATTGTGCTTCCCACCATTTTATCGAATATCATAACCCTCTACTATGATCAACGAGACATATTAAATATTCATCTTAGTGGGATTGAGATCCTAATTCTTCATAATGATCTTGTGGTAACACAACAAATCCTTATAAGTTTGTAGGTAGAAAACTCTTTCCAATTACATCTCATGAAATTCTCAACTTTATCTTGGCCTCTAAAATGTTAATTGCCTTGTGGTAATACAACAAGCTATAATATTTAGTTAGATAAGATCCTTATTTAATACAGTAAAATTCAAATATTACTGTCCTTGTGGTAACACAACAAAGCAGTATAGCCAAAATTATCGTAGGCATCTTCTATGCACCAGAATTATGCCACATCAGTCCCCATGGCAAGCCTTTTGGTAACACAATAAATCTGCTATAATTTTTTGATATAATATTGACCTAGCATGAAGGAAAGCCAAAAGTAGTGATTTTAAACATCAAGCAATCCAAATTCATGATTCGATTTAACCTAATCAGTCAGAAAAGTGTTAAGATTGATGGGAGTCCCCCGTTGCATTTTTTAGACACTAATAAATTGACCAGACTAGTAAATGGAAGCAATTAAAGAACTATTGCACTTGAAATACTCCTTAGACACCAATCGATTAATCATTTCAAGAATCAGTTAGCTTATAGTTACTATCACTACTACTTAATATAATTTTTACGAGGCTTCATTGGTCTCATGCACATTCTAATTTTATAATGCTAATGCACACTAATATATATTAGCATTAATCATTTTATATGTGCTAGTGTGATATATGAACTTTCATCATGCTAGGACAATCTTACAACATAACCCCGTTATACTAGGACAACCTTATTTCAAATGATGAAGTGGTGGATCAGACATGCATCAATACATATCATCATATGAAAACATGATTAAAGTATAATTTATAGCATAATTAATTTAAACTATGAACATCTGCATAGCATGAATCATAGCATGTATTACATGAACATTATCTACATATGATTGACTCAAGCAAGGTCTAGCTCTGATACCACTGCAGGTTTCGACGGACAACATGCACAATAAAAGCATAATAGATTTCAAAATTTTTAGCATAATGAAATCCTAATTAACTCAAACCCTAATTCTAGGAATCCCTTTGAAATTTATAATCATATAAACATATTTATAATGGAAGCTATAGAGGAATACCTGTAATGCTTTTTTCAAAACTCTGATAGAACCTCCACCAGGCGCCCTTGTGTTTGCCCTCCAATGTTGATCCACATAGGACCTTGATCAAGACACTGACTCCTTAAGATGGTTCCTCCCTCTGAATTCATCCTCCAAGAACTTCTTTGGACAGCAGAACCTCAGGACTTCCGTCCTCTCTCCCTAGCCTTCCTATCTCTACCTTTCTTCCTCTTTACCTTTCTAATTCTCTTCCTAGACTCTTGTCCTAAAATTAGATTTGTCCTTATTATTTTAAAACTTGTCCTAACAAGGGAAGGAAGAGAGCTATTCAGACAACCTAGAAGACATGTAAGAAAGAAGAGATGGAATTATTTTCAGATGGATCAATTCCCTCAACGTGCATCCCCTTTTATACTTGATGACCGGATGCCATCGAGATTCCAAGAAGGTGGCATCAGTTACTTGGCTCAATCAGCCATGAGTCAATCCAATTTAAGATAAAATCTGATTTGATTTTAATTGGATCTAATTAGCCCAATCTGGAACCAAATTCGAATCCGATTCGAAACTAGGAGCTGGGATTTGCAACATGTGCTAGCATGATCATCTTGCAAACATGGTCCAATCCAAGATGACCCTTGATCAATTTTTTTTGTATGTGATCCATTGTATTCCATATCTAACTAACATTGGGTTCAAGTGCAAGTTGATCTGATTTGATTAGAATCCAATCTAATCATTTAGGTTCTATCGAGCTAACCCGATCTCAATAATTAGAATCATTTCTAATTGACGATTGAATTAAACTCTTTAATTTGATCAAACTCACAAGATAAGATTGATATATAATAATATATCATGTCTATCCGAAGGATATAAAATTTTGATAGAAATATCAAAAATATCTTTTGATGGTATATTATCATGCAATTCGATCCTGCAATCAACCTTCATCCCGAATATGACTCTGGATATAGAATCATATCAAATCTAATATCATATTCATATTTCTCTTAATCTTATAATGATAATTCAATTAACAAATATTAAATTTTTTTCTAATTTCATCCTACTTTGATCAAAGACTCCCTGAATCTTCAGTCGATTAGAGTAAGTACGATGCGACTCCTCTTACCAAGAGTGATTAATTTTATGTTGACCTACTCACAACCTCCATACATATTCCATCATATCTAAAACACCCCATACATGACTAAGTCATGAATGAGTATGAACCAAATATGGATTCATATATATAAGGTTCTATGGTAGTTTCAGATCAAAAGATTACATGCACAACTCTCACTACAAGAAAATATCTTTTGATAAGTAAGTTGATTCTATAAGATGTTTCTTAAGTCAGATCAATTCAGTAAACTCATTCTCTAATAAGCAACCACATCCTTGTATTAGTGTCTCACACAAGTAGCTTATGAGATCAGCCACTCTCATCATCGAGCATACATAGGATGTGCCAGTCTATTTAAAATATTGATCTCCTACTCAATGCTCCTATAACTAGAAATATTTTAAATTAGTGTTTTTAAGATTTTAGATCTCATAGGTATGATCTCATCATAATCCTAAAGCTATTGCCCTGATTTAAAGAGTTCGTCATAATCATTACAAAAGTAAGATGCAGCACAAGGTGAAAAATAAATACCTTATATTTATAAAATGTCAATTACATGAGTCTAGAAGATTACTAGAAAAACCATCAAAATATAAATTTTGATTGGCTTGTAGGGTATATTCTTTTCAAAAAGTTCAAGATCTACAAACTATCTCATAATATCCTATGGAGAGTCCACAAGTTGATCCTCGATCAGGTGTGCTCGCTTATGAGGCAAGACCACGACACATGCCTCCTTTCGAAGGTCAGTCAAAGTATATAATGCACTACTCTGATATGGGTTTGTCATTGAGAATGACAACACATCACACATCATTGAGAATGATGATCCAATGACCTATTCGGAAGCAGTCATGAGTAGAGACTCTGACAAATGGCTTGAAGCCATGAAATTCAAAATAGACTCTATGTATGCTAGCCAAGTTTGGACTTTGATTTTTGCACTTGAGGGTGTGACCCCAATAGGCTGCAAATGGGTCTTCAAGAAGAAGATTGGAACGGATGGCCAAGTTGAGACCTATAAGGCTAGGCTAGTGATAAAAAGTTCAAACAAAGACAAGGTGTTGACTATGAAGATATCTTTTCGATCATTGTCATGGTCAAGTTTATTCAGATTTTGCTTGCTATTGCTATATATCAGCTTGAGAGATTTATCTTTTAAATGGGAGGACAAATCTAATAAGCAAGTATCGAGGAGTTGGTACATCCATTTTGATGAGATAGTTAAATCATTTGAATTTATCAAAATAAGGATGAATCAAGTGAGCACATGAAAACAAGTGGGAGTCCTACTAACTTCTTTGTTCTATACGTGGATGACATACTGCTAATCAGGAATGACATCCCTATGTTGTAATCAGTCAAGACCTACCTATCACAGATATTTTTCATAAAAGACTTGGGTGAAGCATCCGATATACTTGGTATCAAGATCTATATAGATAGATTTTAGTGGATGATAGGCTCATCCCAATCTAGGTACATTAATCTCATGTTGAAGAGATTCAACATGAATAGGTGTAAAAGAGTTTTACTTACTCATGTACCAAGCTTGATGCGGCTTATGTCTTGGGTATAACCATTAGATTTCAGACAAATCTAGGGGAGGATCATTGAAAATCATGAAAAGCATTCTCAAGTACTTGAGAAGTACTAGAAAAGCAGTGAATTGGAAGAGTTCCAAACAGCAAACTGTAGTTGACTCAGTAAATTGTTGCAAGTGAAGGTTGCTAAGAAAAGTCGTTTGATGAAAGAGTTCATTATCGAGTTGGGTATGGTCTCACCAGAAACCCACACATATCTTAAGGCGCTTTCACCTCAATCATAATGTGATCATAGAATGAATTGATACAGAGAACTACATAGTGGACCTATTCACTAAGCTCTGTCATAGCAGCAGTGTGATCGCCATCTTGGATGCATGGGCATTAGGTATAAGGGCGATTGGCTTTACTACAAGTGAAAATTAAAAGAGTAGTACCCTACAAGACAATCACATGGACGATGTGAAGGGACTATTCTGTATAATCTTTCTACTCATATGTATAACATTAGTTATTTTATATTTATGAGATATTTGTTGAAAAATATGTTCCAAAACCAATCGTCAGCCTGTTGATAATTGTGCTTATACTTATAATTATATATAAATTTTATTAATAAAATTATTTAATTTTTTATTATAATTTGTCCATCTTATTTTGAACTTTTGTATTGTAATGAAGTCCTTAGGACTATATTTAGTCGACAAAGAAGAATTTGTTGTTTAGTCCTTAAAAGTATTCACGACCAAATGATATGCTGTTAATAGGACGATAGCAATATCGAGTATAGATCGTTGTATGCCATATGAGTTGGTTATTTTTTAATCAAAGAGTGTGGAGATATTGTTATATCATACAGGTGGAATGTAGGAGTACATTCGCATTGAACATGACCATTTGCCAAGCACTCTGCTGTCAAGAGTATCTTGTGAAGAGTATGGGTAAGTATCCCTTAGACCTAAGATCACCATGATGATTTGTATGCAACTCACTGTAGTTTAGTGCTAGACCATCTGAGTTTCTAATTCAGTGATGGAAACATACTGGGTGTAGTCAAGTACTTATCAAATCAGAGTGTGAGTCAAGATGGAATTGATCTCTCTGAATTAGTAAGAGATATGCATCAGTGTATTCAATTTAGTAAAATTTAGTCAAGATAATCCATGTGATGGATTTAAAAGGTTGAAATATAATGTGGTTGACTAATTAGGGTTGACAGTCAAATCCTAGGTCACCTTGAGCATTAAGGTCAAAGGGATGAATTATACGGTAACCATACGCCAGTAGGTTCTAGATTGTTGCTGTGCAATCTTTTGGCCTATTCGGACGTCGGGTCCCATTGCTAGATGGTTGTGTCGTTTAATATAGAAAGTTATTCCTATGCTATCTACTTAGATTCTAACCTATTAGATCACACAGATTAGAAGACTCAATTAGATTTGATAGCTGAAGAGTCTAATTGGATTGTGACTCTGGTGAGAAATCCCACTAGGATTGGACTCTGGAGGAGAGTCCCACTGGATTGTGACTCTACTATTAATAAAAATTAATTAGTAATTAAATTACTAACTAACTCAATTTGATTGAATAAAGAGCTTTGGATCAAGTCAAATTGAATTGGATTCAGTTCGTCTTAGATTGGATTTGATATGATCAAGCCTGATTGTAAGAGAAATTTGATCCTGATTCGATTGAAACTTGGGCTCAGCTAATTTCTAATTGGGTTAAAAATTTATTGAGATAATTAGACTTCTAATTTGATTAGGTTCATTTCTAATATTGGGTTCAAACTAGATTTGATTTGGTTTAGAATTAATTTAGAAATGGAGAGTCCAAGCCAATAGGGACTCTATCTCTTTATCCTTGCGCTACCCTGGACCCACGCACCTAATCTCAATGCCAAATTGGATTTGGCTTGAGATTTTTGATGTGATGAGAGTGGGCCCAATAAGGGTGGTGGCAATTCATGATGAGTCATTATCTTATCTCCTACCTAATTCGAATACGATCTGAATTAGAGATAGGGAGAAAAGAAGGAAAGAGATTTTTAGACAAAGAAAGAAGAGAGGCACCAATTATATTTTTCTAATTTCTTTGAAGAAATTTGGTTGTGTGAGACCCCTAATTTCTTTCTCATGCCATCTATTTTTATAAAATTTTGGGATGCCAAATTGGTGTTTGGCGTGGACTCTATTAGCGCCATCCTTTTGACCTAAAGCTTAATCCCTATTCTATATAAATGGGGCTCTAATTGTGGATGCCCCATCTTGAATCCTTTGCCAGTTTATTTTTTCTCCAAAGCTCTTTCTCTTCTCCTCTTCTTCCTCTAGATATTCTCTTTCTTTGGAGCATCTAAGGCTTTTGAAGAAGAAAGGAGAAATCAGTCTCAAAGATCTTTGCGAGCTAGCACTTCCAAGGAGCTTGATTTGCATTAATCTTCATATGGACATTCTGTAGAGGTCGGATAACTTCGTGTGGCTTCGAGCAACCTAAAGGAAAGCCTATCCAAGTATTGGATTAGTAAAGATCAAGAGTTTTCAGTTTGGTAATAGTTTCTAAACTTTCTTGATCGTTTTTGTTAGATCTAACGGTTAGATTTAGAATTGCGGCATCGATCAGATCGATGTAAATTTATTTTAGATATCATGTGCATATTAAATCATATTATTTATTTTGATATGATAGTCTAGATTAGATCTTATACATATAATTTAGATTAAATTATTTAATCTTATTGTTTCACTGTATAAAATTTTTGAAATTGTGTGCATAGCGCTGCCGTATGCTTCCTTCAATTGATATCAGAGCCATATTCTTTATGGTATGATTTAATATACTATTAGATCTGATAATATATCTTTAAATCTGATTATTTTCTATTTATATTAGATCTAAATATATTTTATCTTTAGATCTGATTATTTATATAATAGATTAGATGATCTGAGTAGCAAAATACTCAGATTGGATAATCACTAAGCCATTCGATCATAGGAGCAAGTAGGGTTACATGACCCTCTCCTCTCATTCAATGGGATGCTCTTATGGTGTGTAGGGATGCCACTGTGAGGTTCTATGTAGAAGAAAGTGAAAAGAGAAACTTACTTTCTTGCAAAATCCTAGATCTTGAAATCTTAAAATTTGTTGTATGTGATGGAAGTTGCATAGAAAAGTAGTTAATCTAATCTTCATAATCAAAATTATTTAATTTAAAATCATAAAAATATAGATATGATCTAAAAATATTTTATGATTTAATGTAAAAAGTTTAAATGAGAAATTGTTTCAAAATCTAAACCATGTTGATGCAAAAACTTAATTAAAAATTAAGTATTGGATTGATTAGATTTAGAATTATGATTTAAGATCTAATGACATTGCACAAAAAATGAAGCATGGGTTAGCTCAAATCAGGTCTTTTTAATTGAGTTAGATCTAAGATTAGAATCAAAGAGTTAATTGACCATATAGAAAATTGATTAAATCTGACCAAATATTAAATTAGATTAATCAAGATTTTCTAATACAATAGTGGTAGATAGTCAAGTCTATATCTTTGATTAGACCAAATGGACCTTGATTGTGACTTAGTGGTTGAACTCAAATCATTAGGTTGGTCCAATCGAAATTAATTAATCAATTGGTGTCTAAGGTTAGTTTGGCATTTCAACCGATGGTTTTAATTGGGAGCAGCTTAACTGGCCATTTCGATGGTGTCTAAGACAAGCTTAGCAGCCCCTCCTACCAATCTCACTTATCTGACTAATTTGATGAATTATATTTTGATTAGATCGCTAAGTGATTTGAGTTAACCCATGCCATTAAGGTTGATCAGTGTGACTGATCTAGGTGCCATTTCAATCAGCATGATCCTAATCCATTTCAATGACTTAGTGAAGTCAATGGGAGGATTGTGGTTTACTGATCGATCTCTTCTCTCTTCTTAATTCATAATTAAATTTTAATTATTAAGTTCTTAAATGAGATAGTTATGGTGATAACTAAATCATAGCCTCCCATTAAGTTGGGTGATAATGGATCCATTAGTATGATGATCATTGGAGGCCCAAAGGCCTGGTGCTCATCTGTTATTGGAATTATCATTCAAAATATGATGACTTAGTCGAGTCTTTTTGTCAAGTAGTCAGATTAGCCGGCCAAAGTCAGACCTGATTATTTGGTAGTTGGATTCGTAAGTATGATCATATTAATGGTTGGACCAAAGCAGGGCTTACAGAGAAGATCAAAGTCAACTGAAAAGTTACCTGGGGCTAAATCAACTACTAAAATTATTTGGTAAATAATTGGTTAATGAACCTATCCATGGATGTACATAGGCGAGCTGGTCAAAGTTGGGCTCATGTGCAGTTTGTGTAGATTCTAGTATCCACTAGAAAATTAAAGTAATTCCTCGAATTGGAGGTAGAGACTACCAATTTGTATAAGATAGTGGAGAATATTTAGACTAAAGTCCATAACTTTAGGCTTAATTAATTCATATACTGATTAGGTTTATTTTTTTATGTAGATATGGCCTCAATCTTATCGCTTCGATCACTGTTGGATAGTGAAAAGTTGATGGGACCCAATTTCGATAATTGGTATCGAAAACTCAAAATTATCCTAGAGCACAAGCGAATTTTATATGTGATTACAGATCCGGCACCTAAGGAGCCTACTCCTAACACTCGTGGTGCGGTTAGAGACACTTACTTGATGTGGCTTAACGATCGCACCATAGTTTGTTGTATAATGTGGGCCTCCATGAATGACGAGTTTAGCTAAAAGTTTGAAGAGGCTCAGCCAGAGGATATGCTCAAGGTGTTGAGAAAGTCCTTTGGTATTCCCGACGATATTGAGCGGCACAAGATTAGTTGCATCATTTTCGATGCTCGAATGAGGGAGGAAGCATCTGTCACCGATCATGTATTGTACATGATCGAATAGATCGAGCGACTGAGTAAGCTTGGCTTCCCTTGCACAAACAACTAGGGAAGGATGCGATCCTGAACTCCCTACCCAAATCCTACCTGTCATTTCTCAGTCATTTTAGAATGACGAAGCCTGTAGTCAACTATCATGGTATGTTGGGTTGCTGCAGACTTTTGAGAAGGATCACCAGCTCCACAAGGAGATAGTGAATGTTGTGGGAGGATCTTCCTCGGGTAGGCATCATCCCTTTAAGAAAAAAAAGAAGAAAAATAAAAAGGTGCAAAGTACTGGAAGTCAGACCCAGAAGTTCAAGTTCAAGACCGACCAGAATCAGGCAGAGTGCTTCTATTGCAAGAAGCAGAGTCACTAGAAGAGGAACTGTCCTCAATATATAGCTTCTCTTGATCCGCACAGACCAAAGAAGAAGAAGCAATCGATTGCTGGATAAGGTATTTATATTATAACACCTTGTAAGTTCTTATTTTGATACAATGACCTGAGTATTGGATACCGATAGCCCTATTAATATTTGTAATTCATTGTAGGTCTTCAGGTCAATAGAAGATTTGGAGACAGTGAGAGATTTCTGAATGTTGGAGATGGAAGATCAGTTCCAGTTCTAGCTTTAGAAATTATCAAGCTGGTATTCGAGTCTCATTTTGTTGTTCTGCAAGAATGTCATTACTGTCTCAATTTTCTTTTGAATGTTATTTTGTAGGTCTTTTGGTCAAATCAAATTAAGAAATATCAAATAAAAAAAAATTTGTGATATCATTTTGAATGGTGTTACTATAATGTGTGGATAGTTGAACCATGATATCTATGTTGTATCTAGGCCGAATGTAATGTACATGTCTAATAAACATCCTAAATAGTCAATGTCATGGATGCCTACTTTTGGCATTATAGGCTAGGTTATATCAATAAGAACATGATGAACTAGTTAGCTCAAGAAAGAATTCTTGATGACAATGATTATGAATCATTACCAACCTATGAAACCTGTCTACTTGAAAGATGACCAAGTCATCTTTACTGAAAAGATGAATGAGCCAGTGAAGTTCTAGGTCTTGTGCATACTGATGTATGTGGACCCATGAGCACAAGTGTCAGTGGAGGGTATCACTATTTCATTACATTCACAGACGATCTATCTAGGTATGGGTATGTCTACTTGATGAAACACAAATCTAAATCATTTGAAATATTCAAACAATTTTGTAATGAGATAGAGAAACAAATTGGAAAGAATATTAAAACTCTTCGATCAGATCGAGGAGGTGAATATCTTTCTAGTGATTTTCTGACATATCTTAAGGAGAATGGGATTCTCTCCAATGGACACCTCCTGGAATGTCACAACATAATGGTGTGTCGGAAAGGAGAAATCGAATCTTGTTGGATATGGTTCGATCCATGATGGGCTTTTCTAGTCTACCAATATCCTTCTGCGGATATGCACTTGAGTTGACTTGTTATGTGCTCAATAGGGTTCTTAGTAAATCTATAAGTAAAATACTATATGAGATATGGACTGGACATAAGCCAGCACTCTCTCACCTTAGGGTTTGAAGATGTCCGGCTTATATCAAATGTTTAAAAATAGACAAACTTGGAGCCATATCTGATAGATGTAATTTTATAAGGTATTCCAAAGAAACTAAGGGGTATTATTTCTATTTTACTGATCAATAAAAGGTGTCTGTCAGCCTTACGAGAATCTTTTTAGAAAAGAAATTCTTTGGAGAAGGAGTTAATGCCTCTAAGGTTGAACTTGATGAAGTTCAACAAGTAGAACCAACACAGTCCAGTAAGTCCACGGAACTGGATTTGATGATGTCAAATCTGGAACCCGTTGTAGAGGCACCGTTAAGGAGATCTGATAGAGTATTGCGTCAACCGAATAGATACTATGATTTTTTAGATCGAGATGAGGATCCTATTGAACTCAATGAGAACAATGAGGATTCAATCACCTATATGGATGCAATGCAGAGGTCCGACTCTGATAAATGGTTTGAAGCTATGAAATTTGATTGTGATTCAATTTTTCTATCATGAATTTCGATAAGACAGAGGTCAAGGATAACTCATCAAACCTTATGAAAATACCTTATGGAAACACCAAATCTCTATCATATGTTAGAATCAGTCGATTTAAGTCTGATGTGAAACCTTATGGAAATATCTTTCTATCATTCATATTGTCATAGCTATGGGCTTTAGGACTCAATCTCATGATCTACGTAAGACTACTCCTTTTCTACCAAGGTTAATAGATCCCATCTTGATGCAATCCAATTCTTCTCTTCTATCGAGGTTAATAGATCCCATCTTGGTGCAATTCAATTTCTACAATGAACTTGCTATAGCCAACATACACCACAAGACTCTATATGGCTAGGAGATCGAGTTATAGTATTATCAAACTATAGCACCCTCAAGGTGAACTATCGATGCACCTTAGATCAGAGAACTAAACATACTACTATAGCTATGAGTATGTCACTGACAAGAAGGTAGATATTCTTATGACTACTCGAGATTGATCATGCTCAGTACCCTTATTTCTAAATACTTTTGCTTCGGTGTCTCCATATAGTAGATTCAAGACTCATCTATCCTAAGAAAGTGATCATGCACCAATCTTTTCGGATCAATCACCATCCTCATGATGATCCTATGATCGGAAGTAATTTATGAGTTAACTAATAATAACACATGTCTCAAATTCTCAACTCTTAAGAATATATGTTATCATACCCATTAACTCAATGGATGATTCACAGACATAATAAACACAGATGTGAATGGATAAAATTAAATTTGTTAATGTATAAAACTTCAATTACAATATTATGCCTCTAAACTGTGTACATATGTCAGCCAATCTGACTTCTAGGGCATACATCTAACATTTGGTTGCATCAATCCAATTCTAAGATGCTTGTATTAATCCAAAATAGATCCATGCAGCTTGCAAATCTTGTGATCTCCATCACTGAAAGTGAAATCCAATAGGCTGCTCCATGTAGATATCTTTCTAAGATATCTATTAAGAAATAGTTTTCACATCTGTCTGCATCTAATTTCTTTTGTAGATCTATTAACACCCAATGGATACAATACCCTTTGGTGGATCCACTAAGGTCAGACTTGGTTGGAATGATTCAAGTCAACCTTTGACTTTATTGCTTTTATTCATTTCTCAAAACTGATGTTGTACATCACCTCATAATAGGTCTTAGGATTAACTACTTGATCCCTATCTCTCACAAGGAATACTTCTTCTATATCCTCTAAAAGCATATCCAAGTATCTTTCATGAGGATGGGAGACCTTATTTGATCTATGAGGTGGTGGAGGTCCTATACTAACTGGCTCAGAATGAATAGATACAATCAAATCTCTAATTTATTGCTCTTTATAAACTTTCTTTTCGAGCTCAATTTTCTCCCACTACCACCATCTTACGTAAACTATTTTTCTAGAATGTGGTATTATGTATCTCAATCGCATTGTGGTCCATTGGAAAGTACAATTAAGTACCCTATTCAACATATTAAAGTATGTTCTAAAGAAGTAAAGGTTAGTGAGTGAACCTCATTATAGACTAGACCATATCCAATAGGGTCATAATCTTCCTTTGAATACCTTGTTAAGCTGAGGTGAACCAAGAGGAGTCCACTGTGAGACTATATCATTTTCATGAGATAATCTAAAATTTCACTAAGGTATACACCTCCTTAATCCAACCGAAGAACCTCAAGTGATTTTCATCAGATGGGTCTGTATGTAGTGGTCCTCTCCCCATTTCCCACAAGAGATAGTTTGGTCAATTTTCTTAAAGATAGGATCCACAAACTCAGAATTTATGTGTCAAGAAGACGATCCCTTTCAAGTTTGTATATCCTGTCCTCTTCTAAATTACCTTACTTAAGGCACCACATGTATTTAGATTTATCTCATCATAGATCTCTCAGATCATACAGCATACTCACTGTTTGAATACATCAACATGCAAATAGATCTGACATACCTTCATAAGGTGTGTCACCCTTCTTTCTTAGCTATCTAGGTAGGAAGACATTTCTCATCTCAGTGGAGATTAGTACTGCAGTGGAAACACTTTTCCTTACCTGACGTTTTCTCCTTGAGAAGATCCTTCCTTGGATCATTCTCCCGTAGACCTCTGCTCTAAGAGACTCTCTCCTGGAACTAGATTTTCCAAAATAAGAACATAGTCCTTTAAATATTTCAAGGTCTCCTTAGTGATCACCAATATGTTCATCAATTTCGATAATGCGCTATCACACTTGTTCATATAGCAATGTACTCTAAACTAACCAAATGAACCATTGAGGGACTGCTGGATCAAATCCATCTATAGTTTCTCATGCATGGTCATCTTGAACTCTTAAGGTCCTTGGTCATTATCAAACAATGATCATTGATGGACTACTCAATGTGCAATCTGACTCTCCTCACCACACAACCATTATAGGTGAGTTATCATAGCCCAGAATTCATGATGTCCTCATGAAAGAAGAGTGCCCTACAAGCCAATCGCATGGTGATGCGATGGGATTTTTTTTGTTAACTTTCAACTCATGTAATGATATTTTCTTTGATAATGAATGAGGTATTGATTCATCATTTTAGCTACATCTTACTATATTTAAGATTATGATGAATCCCAAAGATTAGAGCAATAGGTTTGGAGACATGACTGGGTCATGCTTGTGGGACATAATATCCTAAAATCCTAATCTTAAATATTTCTGATCATAGGAGTATTGAGTCAAGGATCAATATTTCAAAAGACTGGCACATCCCATGTATGTTCGATGGAGAGGGTTGCTGATCTCACTAGCCATTTGTGTGGGGATACTAATACAAGAATGTGGGTGCTCATTTGAAAATGAGTCTACTGAATTGACTCACTGATGAAGAACATCTTATAGAAGTCTTATTTACATGTCAAAAGATGATTCTCTAAGTGAAAGTTGTGCAAGTGATCCTTAGACGTGAGATCACTATGGAATCATATGCGCATGAACCCATATTTGGTTCATACCTAAGCATGGCATTAAGATATGTACGGGATGTTCTGGATATGGTGGAGTATGTATAAAAGTTGTGAGTCGATCAACAAAGAATCGATCACTTCTAGTAAGAGGAGATTGCATCCTGTGAATTTTCATCACTAGATGACTCAAAAAATTTTTTTGGCCAAAAGTGCAATGAAGATTAGAAAGAGTTTCTAATACTTCATCATTGGAATCATCACTGATTGATAGAGAATCAATATGAATATGTATTTGAGTTTGACATAATTCTATACTTATGAATATATTCATGATGCAGGGATGATCGAACGGTTGAATTGCACGGTAACTTACCAATGAAGGGTATATTTGATATTTTTATCAAATTTTATATCTTCTGGATAGTCATGATATATTACTAGATATTAATCTTGACTTGTAGATTTGATCAAATTAAAAAGTTAATTCGATCATCAATTAGAAAAGATTTTAGTTGCTGAACTCGAGTTAGCTCGTTTTGGACTTTAATCGATTAGAAGAAGTCCAATCAAATTAGGTCAACTTACACCTGAACCTACTGCTAACTAGATGTAGAATCTAATGGGTCACACATATAAGAAAATTGGCTAAGAATTCTTTTGATAAGATTGATTAGAATTTTGGATCCAATCAGGGTCTCTAGTAAGCATGCTAGTATGTCTGGAAACCCTAGCCCCTTGGAAGATCAATTTGGTCTCAAATCTTGAAAATTTGCTAATCCAATTTGGTGTATTTAGGTTAGGTCGTGCCATCTAAAGGCAGCCCAAAGTGGGGCATCTAAAGTTCTCTTAATGCCAAAAACCAAGAGTCCAAGTTCTAAAGGACTCTTGGTGCAAAATTGAAGAGTACACGCGCTCATTCTTTTTGGCATGTAGAAGGACCAAGAGACCTTCTGCTTTGGGTCTTTGATTCATATGACAATAGGATCAGATCTTAAGCTCTCTTGCACACCATTTAAAGTATGAAAAACCTTTTAAATTGGCATGGAAACTCTCCTGGAACCAAGCTGTGTGCGTGAGAAGGTTTTGGATGCACGAAGAGATGCAAAGACTCCTTTTGCTTTAGGGAATCTTAGGCACCATATTTATTTGATATTTTCCTTGATAAGGATTAGATTTAAATGCTGATTCAATAAAATAATTTAAAATTTATCAGATAAATTAACCGATGCTTTGACACCCTTTTACTGGGCATGCGCACATGTGATAGAGGAAGGACTCGCACATCTATCCACGTTGAGAGTCCTTCTGTTATTTGAATTCCTATCCATATGGGATTCCATCTATCAAATTATGTTCCTTATTTGTTACATCATTACATGGAATATTATTTGGAATTTTTTCAGATTTATCTGGAGAGGAAAGGATGCCTGAAGCACCCATCTCATGCGCATGCATGAAGAAGAATTGATGCGAGGAGTCGCATCTTCATGCCTCCATTTTTATGCCATAAGAAGCCTTATTTAGATGGCTATCTAGGTGGTGAAATTAGGATTATTATGATTTTTGATGGGGTGTTGAAAGTATCTTTCTTTTCTAGCGGATGTGAGGAAAGGCTAAATCAACGTATTAGATAATTAAGAGTCCTCTTATAAGACTCTTAATATCTGATATACCGATTCATGGAATTTGTGGAGAGCCTTATCTAGACTCTCGATGCCCTCCTATTGTTATAAATAGGGGGTGGTAGATAGGATAATCAATCAATTCTTACATCCCTTATCCACTCCCTCTCTCCCTCTTTTACAATACTAGGGTTTAGGACAAAGACTTGCTCTTTTAAGACCTGCCTATTCATAATAGCTCTAAGGGTTTAAGAGGTTCAGAAGAAGGTAAGGTCTGGTGAGAGTTTTTTGAGAGGTCCAGACTTGGGTTTGGAGGAAGGTCTAATCGACTGGTGACTAGTCAAGTTCTAAGGGCTAGAACTCTTGAAGCAAGTTGAAGGAGGAGCGCTGTCTTTGATCCAATTTTCGTGTGGATCACCATTAGAGAGTGGACACTTGAACATCTCATAGAAATTAGGATTAGCACTACATGTATTCTTCTTATCTAAGTTTAATTTAATTATGCTTTGATTGTTATAGTCAAGGATTCTTGGGTATTAGGGTTTCGGTGCGTCAGGTGTTTTGAATGCAAATTTCAAACACCTAGCCCTTCCACTACACCACCAAAACCCAACCATGGTATTAGAAACTATCTTGATTTATACAATCAAAGGTTAGAATATTGACTTGATTGTGATCAAGCTT
>KE506702.1:44568-66223 GCA_000441515.1 Elaeis oleifera | reverse complement strand
AATTGACGTCCTTGGTAAGACTCCTCCCCAGGTCCCTGGCAGGGCAAGGCTCCCTGGCGGTCGTACGGCGTGTCCTTGATAGGACTGCAGCCCATGCCGGTCGTTCGGCAGTCTTGGAGGGGCTGACCGACTGTGTGTCGGGACTCGACCGTCGGGTAATGAACTTCAGAGTGTGGCCGGCGTCCGGAGGGTCCGTGGGAGTCGGTGTCGGTCAGTCATGCCGACACTCTCAGGCCGGCCATTACCGACAGTCGGTGTCGGGATCGTCTGTTGTCAGTCGGCGGAGTCGGTCGGTCGGTCCATCTCGAAAATGGGTCTGTGTCGGAATCTGTAGAGGAGTTGCCGCCGGTCGGTGTCGGCGAGCTGGCGTCGGTGAGTCGGCGTCGGGATCCGTTGGAGAGTCGGCACAATGATCAGTCGGCGCCAGGGTTAGTCGATATATCCCAACAAGGGACATTGATTAAGAGGCCAGATGCAGCATGATTAAAATGGATTAGTGATTTGTATCCTAGCTTCATATCTATGCATTATCCAATTTTGTTCCTATTTGATGAAGATGATTATAAAATAAATATAAGATATAGAGATTGTTCGCATTAGTATTCAACTACAAGACAATATTTAATAATGAGGAAATTTTATATTTATAGATTATAGCAAAGAGTGCATGATAGAAAGACATTGATAAGAAGAGGTAGATTATTTCAGTAATATATATTAGATGCTTTTTCATATATTAAAGAAGAAAAATTAGTCATATCGGAAGAAACCAAAAGATTTAAAATAAAAATTATAAAATATTAAAGATGCAGTTATAAGAGGAGATGTTCATAAAAATATAATTAAAAAAAATTATATTATCATCAAATTTAACTAAAAGATTGAGATACATGATCTAAAATTATCAAGATGCAGTAGCTTTTTGTAGATATTATGGACACCCTAATCTATTCAAGAACTATGGTTTATATTCGAAGTTTTTATCATCTGATTTTTTTTTTTCCATGTGTCCAGAATCCGGGCAAGCACCCGGCATTTTGTGCATCTAGATTCCTTGGGCAGCTGTTTTTTTCTTTAACAGAATATTTGTTGCATTACTTTGAATAAATGCAATCTCATGATTGGCCATAAAATGTTAAACAGCTTGGTGTGGGAGCCGTGGAAGTGGAAACCCATAAAATAGTTCATAAATGATTTGGCCACAGAGTCCACTACGCTATTTTTCCTCCTTGGAAGTGTGCATCGCCTCAAAGGAAAGAGTGTTGCACTCAAATGGAGGCTGACCTATGGCAAAAGACGACAAATCCTAAAACCATCTGATATCCATCGCTGAATCCCCCTCTGATAGACTATATGAAGCACCCAAAATTTGAACAACATAGCTTAATCCTTCCCAAGAAGATACGCTTGGGTTCAATGAAGAAGTTTGGTTATGCCGCTGAAATTGATCTTTGAGTTCACCAGCTAGGAATGCAAAAAATTTTGGGCAGATATGGAAACTAAGCCAAACCAAAGTAATTATATTTCCAAATCAATAACGTAACACTAAGGGTTAAAGTGGATCGGATAAATCATTCCTAATCCATTTTTTTATCCAAATTTATATGAATGTGAATAGAAATTTGAATGTCTAACTAATATCCATATCAATTAAAGAAAATAGATATGGATATGGATAGGCAACTATCCAATCCGTATTTAAACATCCGATTCTATTTGTAATCTTATTTAATTTTATATATTATTTATAATTTTTTAAAAATATATAATCATATTAACATGCTATCAATTTAATTTATCATCTACGTAGCAAAATCTTTAATTCTATGGTTATAAAGTTTAGTTGTCCGACTTATATCTATATTTATATCTATACTTCCGTATCTAACTTATATCCATTTAAAATAAATATGGTATGAATTTTTGCATCCGATTAATATCGGTATCTGTATCTATATTCATCAAATAAAATAAATATGAATATGGATATACTAGTATCCAATTCAATTTCAGTCCCACGTAGCACTCTTATCAAACCCAAATCATATTTAATACACAGAGGTTTAATTTGATCAATTCCAGACTCCAGTTTGTAATATATGTACATGAACCAGGTAACATATACCTTGAATTGAACGGAAAGAGTGAAAAAATAACAGAGGAGAACAAAGCCATGGGAAGGCAATATCTATTTGACATGTTATTCATTAGGCTTTCGTGTCATAAGAGATTAATTAGAATGAAGCACATAATAGAATGGAATGCCATGTCAAATAATTCATCCTTTCCAAGACAAAACAATAGTGATGATGTAGATGAGCCAGTTCCACATACAGTAACATATATTCCACAATCGATAAATATCTTCACAATTAAACCATGAAGGCAGCATTCAAGAAGGTCAAAACACAACACAATCGATGGTAAATTTTACAAACCTCTAACACATTATGATATGTTAAAAAGAATATTAATGCATAGAGTGTTCCTCGTCCATCCCATTAGGCATCCTCATCGCCAAACCCTTCAATAAGCGGGTGAATAAACAAAACACCTTCGACCGTATATATGGTACAAGTCTCCAACTTCTTCCAATCTACCACAGTTTAATTGATATGAGAAGATCTTCTGTTGTATTCGAAGAAAACAACATCCACATCCGGATGAAATTCCAAGATACGAATATTTTGTGCTTCAGGGATCCCATAGTTCTGTAACATATCTCTGATATTAATCCAATGCTTCAACAGCCATTCCCCATGACAGTAGTCCGGAAGCATCCAAACCTTTATCTCATCCTTGCATTGCAGCATATAACACAAATAACCCCCTGAGTGACCAAGATATTGTATCCCATCAGATTCAGGGAGCTCGATTTTGTAGCAAAACTTTCCCTCTGGATCAACTCCGACGACTTGGTTCAAACCATTTGTAACATGAAAATTCCATGGCAGAAAGTAGCTTCTGGTTTGTGATACTTCTTGGCGTCGGAGACTTCGCTTACGACCCACTCGTTTGTCTTGCTCGAGAAGATCACAAACCTTTCATGGAAATCGAAGCAGAGGACATGGTAGTGGCGGGAGATACGAGGATCGAAGCCCAAAGCTAGGTATTGGTCGTAATATGTATCATTTGCTTTAGGGACAATGACCCACTCGCTAGTGGCGGGATTGCAGACATAGATGGATTGAGCCTTAACGCCGTAAGAGGTTAGACCCCAGCTGTGTGCAACCCACGAGCGGCAGAGGAGCAGCCCGTTGCAGGAGCTGAGGACTTCCATATTCCATATGTTGGGCAAGAACTGAGGGCCGTGTCGATGGCAAGATCGTCATCATCATTTGAGAGGCTAATATATTGGATACCTCTTCTCGACCTGTGAATGGGCGCCGAGCCTCCACTGGGGACATTTAAGAAGAGGCCAGATGCAGCACGAGGGAACTTGTTCTGATAGTAGGGATCAGAGGAAAGGGCGAGCCAGGACTTGGAGAAGCATTGGAACCGGAAAAAGGACTTGGTCGGCAAGCGAGAAAGGATATCGGCCACGAGATCGTCCGTCAGTTTGGAAACACAGCGAACCATCTTCTTGTAGTGGAGAGACTACTGACTTTTTTTCTTCCTTTCTTCCGATAGGCCTCAGCTTTGGATTTATTAGCATGGTGACCCCTCAGAGCCTCTCTGGGAGGCTTTGTTTGGGAAGTTCATGGTTGTTTCCTTTCTTGCGAAAGAAGAATTCACCTTCCTTCGTGCGAATCAACCGTTGGATTGTACAATTGCCGCTTTGAGATCTATGGTTTATATTTGAGGTTTTTATCGCTAACATCTGGCGACCGCCGGATTTTTTTTACGTGCGTCTGGAATCCGCGGCTAGCGCCCGGCATTTTGTGCGTCGATCCATGGGCGGCAGTTTTCTTTTTTTAAAAAAAAACAGAATATTTTTGCATTACCTTTGAATAAATACAATCTCAAGATTGGCCATACAATGTTCAACAGCTTAGTGGGAGCCGCTGATGTTGAAGTCCATAAAATAGTTCGTAAATGATTGGCCACACATGCCACAACCCAGTCCACTACGCTACTTTCTCCTTGGAATTGTGGGTCGCCTCAAGGGGAAGAGCGTTGCGCTCAAATGGAGGCTGTCCTATGGCAAAAGACGACAAATCCTAAATCCATACGACAACCGTCGCTGAATCCCCCTCTGATAGACTATATGAAGCACCCAAAATCTGAACAGCATATTTTAATCCTCCCCAAGAAGATACACTTGAGATCATCGAAGAAGTTAGGTTATGCAACAGACATTGATCTTTGAATTCAACGGGTAGGGTGCATAAGATTTTGGGCAGATATGAAAACTAAGCTAAACAAAGGTAATTATGATTCCGATGATAGTATATAATGGTTCATTTTGAGGGTTTTTTTTCGTCCGATTAGATGAATTTAGTTCATCTACATCTAGATAAATCGGACACAATATGAAAATCCGTTTAAGCCGAATGATTCCCTTAAAGTATTCTGCCCAAAATGAAGCAATCCACTCTACCACTCCATTTGCCTTTCTATAGATACGAGAGGCATGAAACGACACAACGTCCAGCGGGTCTCCAAATATCCTCCAAGATGGAGTGGCTATCTCATATTCCAAAATTGGAGAGGATTAGGTATTCAGATCTAACAATTTAAATTACTTACATATATCACTACCTTGTAATTTACATTACATTTAATTTTGTAGAAACTATCAAATTCTATGATTTTTTTTGATCATGAATATCATCTATTGATATAGAAAACATAATTATTTTAAGAATTGAATGAAAAGGAATGCAGATGTCCATTGGTTTATAAGAAAAGATGTCTGGTTCAATTAGTATAAGATAATGGAAGTCGTTTTCATTTGAGTTCCGGATACACCATCTTAAAATTTATGATCTCAATAAATTACAAGTGAGAAACCCGTTCATATTCTCTCAAAAGGGAATGAGAAACATATGGTAAGAGCCGGTGGGAAAGATACAACACTAACAAAATACTAGATTTTCCTATTGAAATGGTTATTATTGGTAAGAACTAGACAAGAATTAAAATATAACACTAAATTTTCATATTCAGATGCCTTGTAATGATTTAGAAAAGTGATTTGTAAGAATTGAGTTAGAAAGATATAATTAGATTTTTCACATAGAACTATTTAATATGGCAAGAACCGAACGGGAAAGGTGATTATGCCAAAAATTTAACTAGAAAACATTGTCGTACTTAGGGGTATAAATGAGTCGGGTCGAATCGGATCATGAGTGATCCTGATTCGACTCGGTTCCTTGATCGAATCTTAATATTGGATCCAGATCCAATTCAATAGAAGATCGGATCGGATCAGATCTATGATAAAAATTTGCCCTATTGGAACATTCAGGTCAAGTTGGATCCATATATAATCCAATTCTAATCTGAAAAATTTGGATCCGATTCGGATCAGATCCGATTTGTATGATAGGCCAACATATTAGAAGTTATAACAAAAGAAACAAACATTACTTTGTCTTAGCTATTAATTTACAAGCAAATCATAATTTTTAACTTCTAGAGCTCAATTATTATTTAAGAAAACTTTAGCATAAAATTATACAAATGAATGGATGCCATTAAACGCTATAATGACTTTGATACATTGCTATCAAGAACTAACTAAAATATAGTTATAATCCAGAGAAGAAAATAAATACAGAATCCAACTTAAAGATCATATTTAATTCTCTGCAATATCACTATCTTTTTTGATAACTAAAATATTCTTTTCACTTTTAGTATAGTGTTTGTTCTATAATCTAAATAAATAAATCATAATAAACAAATAAATTGATGGTCTTCATCTTGATAGCCATCAAATGCTATAATAACTTTGATACATTGCTATCAAGAACTAACTAAAATATAGCTATAATCTAGAAAGAAAATAAATACAAAATCAACTCGAAGATCATATTTAATTCTCTGCAATATCTCTATCTTTTCTTGACAACTAAATATTTTTTTCACTTTTAGTACATTGTTTGTTCTATAATCTAAATAAACAAATCATAATAAACAATAGATTGATGGTCTTTATCTTGATCGCATGTATAAGATAAATATAATATATACTATCAGTTGGCAGAGACCAACAATCTAAGCATAAATACAATTGCTCAAAATCTCACAGTCAAATTGAACAAAACTGTATAACAAATAACAATACAACAAGATCATTTCAAATTCTAATCCTACTCTATTTGCTCTATGGTTTACATGTTGGATCCAAACTGAATTCGGATTGGATCGGATCAAATTGGATCTAAATTCAGTAAACTCAGACCCAACCCAAAAATTGAACGGATCCAATTGTACAACCAAATTTGGCCCTACGATCCTTTAAAATAGGTTGGATTAGGTCTAAGCGGGTCGGGCCAGGTCACGGATCAACCCGACCTATTTGCAGCCTTAGTCATACTAAATTTTCACATGCAGATGCCTTCTGTTGATGTAGAAAAGTGATCATTGTAAGAATTGAATTAGAAAGAAATAACCTAGATTTTGCCATAGCAATAGTGATTGCATTATGAGCCGAATGGGGGATATGATTATGCCAAGAATTGAATTGGAAAATATTTTCCATTGAAATGGTGATTACAGCAAGAATTGAATGGTAAAGATATGGTAATGAATTTTCCTATTAGATGCCATGTATTAATGTAGAAAATGTGATTACGGTAAAAATTGAATTAGAAAGATATGGTAGTAGATTTTCCCACTGAAATGGTGATTATGGTATGAACAGACATTAAACTAAATTTTCCCACCATAGATGCCATTGACTTAGAGAAGTTACTTATTCTGAGATTTGAATGGGGAAGATATGTTACCTGATTTTCACATAAAAATTGTCATTATAGAAAGAACTAAGAGTGCATTTGGTTCGTGCCATGAATTGGAACTAGAGTCAAAATCTGAATGGATTGAATGGGAATTGACATGGCCATATCATCCGATACATTTGGTTCATAACCAAAATCAGAATCAGAGTGGGCTTTGCATACTAGAGGAGAGTAGGGACAGGATTTTGGGGGATTGAGATTCCAATTCTCTATAGTATCAGAATAGAAATGAGACCCTGGCTGGAATGAAAATCACTAATTCTCATTCCCATTTCAAAATCTACCACCAACCCCCACCAAACCAAATATGCCCTAAATATAACAGATATAGTACTGCAGCAGTTTTCATCATAGATGCCATCTATCGATTTAGAAAATGTGGTGATGATAAAATTGAATGATATTGATTTTCGCATTAATGATGCCATGTATCCTTTTAGAAATGATGATATTGGTAAGAATTAAAAATAAAGATATGGCATTGGCTCTAATGTTAAGCACCAAGTAGGTTTGCATCATGATACTTTGATGTATATATTATGTTTCTTTAGTTTATTGTTTAATTTCATTGTCAAAATCCATGCAGAGTATAACTCTTTTTTTGTATCCTCTAATAAGAAATAACCATAGAGGAAAGTCAATACTTCATGTTAATTTTGTTCTTGGAAGACTAATAGTACATTACATGTTAATTAAATCCACTTTTTCCTTATACTATTTCTAGAATTGCAAATAGAATTTAAAGTCTACTAAGACTCTCTATTTTCAAAACATTAATCAAAAACCCAGAAACAAAATAATGTTACCAGTCGGCCTCTATTGTACAAAGTAATAAAAGTGACGGAGTAATTCTAATAATTTATTAATGTTTAAGAAAGTCAATCAAATTAAAATATTACAATCTAGAATCTGAATAATGAAAATTGAAACAGGATGAAAATCAGAATGTAGAGATCGTATTTGCCTTAAAATGTTACAAGAATCCTTCTGAGATGAGAGTCCTTCTATAAGGCGAGTTTCATCAAACAGAGAAGTGTTTAAATAATAGTTTTGATAAACTTTAATTTATGTAAACTATATGATAGAGATAAGAGCTTTAAATTGACTTACCTAGGGCTTGGTTGAGTTGGCCTATAGAATTTAAGAAGTAGAGATAGAAATGAAGTCCGAAAGCACATGGTCACTATTTTAAGACAAAATTTTCACCCTTATACCAGTGTTTATCAAAAATTCTATCTTAAGATACGAACGGGATTCTCTCTCTTAGAGCACGATCATGGAGAGGATTGATAGATCTCTCAAAACTCAATAATTTAAATAGAGATCAAAGAGTATTTAAATACTAAAGAGTAGAAGAGAGAAGACTTAAGAAGAGTATAATATGATTGTTACTTTTTCAGCCCATGCCAAGACCATGGAAAGACACGAATAGAGAGATGTTTTGATCGATTGACCACAATGAAAAATGATCGATCAAAGAAAGATATGTCCTCCAGTCCAGCGTTTGGTCAAATGGTCAATTGACCATTATAACAGCGACAAAAAAAATCAGCGACAATTAAAAATAAAATAAAATTAAAATAATAAAAAAATAATAAAATAATTGTACCATCGTGTATGCATGCAGGCTAGGCTGGGCCAACGTGCGCATGTGAGGTGTAAATTCATTTCTCTACCTGAGCCAAGTAAAAGTAGGTAAGGAAAAAGGTAGACAAATATCAAGAAAAAATTGTCCCTTTCCAATGTGGGACAAACTCAAGATAAAAATTTAGAGATCTTTGGAGGAAAAAAATTTTAATTTTCCTCCAAACTCTAACAAAACTATTGCTAAGATCCTAATTAGCAAAATATCAAATCATCGTACCAGAAATCCCATCACTCATGATGCTGCTTCAAGAAATGCAGACACCGCATATCCCTCGTATATGCAGTGTCCAAGTTTCCTATAGCAAAATGGAAGGGATGGCTATGATAACTTGGCTTCATGACTCAACTCGACAACTCGGATACATGGCTAATCTCGGCTAGTGGTCCTCACCAACTGTTCTACTTTCTTCGTTCGAGCGAACAAGTTAGTTATCTTAATCTCGGAAGTGGAGTGCAAGTGTCTTGAAACTGTAAAAGTCTATATGGCAGACTGATCAATCGAGCTCCTCATGAAACTTTCACCCAAGCCAATTAGCTTCCACCATGTGGCCAATCCAAAGACGCATGGAATTGCCCAGATCTCCCCTTATTCGGCAACAATTGATCCACGCTCGCAAACAGCTTCCGTAACATAATAGAATAGAATGTAATGTCAAATAATTCATCCTTTCCAAGACAGCAATGATGATGACGTCGGTGAGCCGGTTCCACATATAATAACATATGTCTTACAATCGATAAATATCTTCACAATTAAACCACGAAGGCAGGATTCAAGTAGGTGAAAACACAAGACAATAGACGGTGAATTTTACAAACCTCTAACATGTTATGATCTATTCCCAAGAATATTAATGCATGAAGTTTGTTCCTCGTCCATCCCACTAGGCAACCTCATCGCCAAACCCCTTTGATAAGCAGGCTGAATAAACAAAGCATCCTCGACCATATATGTGGTACAAGTCTCCAACTTCTTCCAATCTATCACAGTTTAAGTGATATGAGAAGATCTTCTGCTGTATTTGAAGAAAACAATATCCACATCTGGATGAAATTCCAAAATATGAATTATTTGGGTTACAGGGATCCCATACTTCTGTAACATAACTCTGATATTAATGCAATGCTTCAACACCCATTCCCCATGATAGTAGTCCGTAAGCATCCAAACCTTTATCTCATCCTTGCATTGCAGCATATAACACAAATAAGCCCCCGAGTGTCCAAGATATTTGATCCCATCAGATTCAGGCAGCTCAATTTTGTAGCAAAAGTTACCCCCTGGATCAACTCCTACAACTTGGTTCAGAGAATTTGTAACATGAAAAATTCCATGGCAGAAAGTAGCTTCTGGTTTGTGATACTCCTTGGCGTCGGTGACTTGGCTCACGACCCACTCGTTTGTCTTACTCGAGAAGATCACAAACCTCCCGTAGAAGTCGAAGCGGAGGACATGGTAGTGGCGGGAGATACGAGGATCGAAGCCCAAAGCTAGGTAGCCGTAGCTATATGTATCTTTTGGTTTAGGGACAATGACCCACTCACTAGTGGCAGGATTGCAGACATAGATGGATTGAGCCTTAACGCCGCAAGGGGTTAGCCCCCGGCTGTGTGCAACCCACGAGCGGCAGAGGAGCAGCCCGTTGCAGGAGCTGAGGACTTCCATATTCCATATGTTGGGCAAGAAACTGAGGGCTGTGTCGATGGCAAGATCGTCATCATTTTTTGAGAGGCTAATATATTGGATACCTCTTCTCGACCTGTGAATGGGCGCCGAGCCACTGGGGACATTAAAGAAGAGGCCAGATGCAGCACGAGGGAACTTGTTCTGATAGTAGGGATCAGAGGAAAGGGCGAGCCAGGATTTGGAGATGCATTGGAACCGGAAAAGGACTTGGTCGGCAAGCGAGAAAGGATCTCGGCCACGAGATCGTCCGTCAGTTTGGGAACACAGCGAACCATCTTCTTATGGTGGAGAGACTAGGACTTTTTCTTTCTCTTTTGCGACAGGGGTCGACTTCGGATTTAAGGAAGAAGGGCTGATTTCTTTATTAGGATGGTGACCCTTTCACCGATTTTTACGATAATATTTTATATTATCTCATTAATTTTTATTTACAAAATTGTCATGATTATCATTGCAACAAATATGTTCTCCCTCGGAGGCACTCGGGGAGGCTTTGTTTGGGAAGTACATGGGTTATTCTTTTTCTTACGAGAGAAGAATTCATCTTCGCGTGAATCCACCGTTGGATTGTATAATCGCCGCGTCGAGATCTACGGTTTATATTCGAGGTTTTAATCGCTGGCATCTGGCGGACACTGAATATTTTTTCGTGTCTAGAATCTGCGGCGAGCGCCCGGCATTTTGTGCGCCATTGGGCGGCAGTTTTTCCGTTTTTTTTTGTTTGTTTTTTTTTAATCAGAATATTTATTGCATTACCTTCGAATAAATACAATCTCATGATGGGCCATAAAATGTTCAACAGCTTAACGGGAGCCGGGGAAGCTGAAGTCCATAAAATAGTTCGTAAATGATTGGCCACGCATGCCACAACCCTGTCTACTATTCTATTTTTCTCCTTGGAATTGTGTGTCGCCTCGAAGGGAAGTCTTAACGCTCAAATGGAGGCAGTCCTATAGCAAAATATGAGAAATCAGCGTCTGGAGACGACAAATCCTAAAACCATCTAATAACCACTGCTGAGTTCCTCTCTAATAGAATATGTGAAGCGCCCAAAATTTGAACAGCATACTTTAATCCTCCCTAAGAAGATACACTTGAGTTTATCGAAGAAGTGTCATTATGCAACAGAAATTGATCTTTGAATTCACCGGGAGGGTGCATAGGATTTTGGGCAGATATGAAAACTAAGCAAAACATAGGTAACTATGATTCCAATGTTAGTATATGATGGGTCATTTTGAGGGTTTTTTTGATAAAATAGATGAATGAAGTTCATCTAGTATGGATTTATCCAGATAAATCAGATGTCGCATGAAAATTCAATCAAGCCAAATGATTCCTCCAAACCATTCTATCACATATGAAGCAACCCAGTCCACTATTCTATTTGCCTTTTTATAGATACGAGAGGCATGAAATAAACAAAGAGTCCAGCCGGGCTCCAAATATCCTACAAGATGGAGTGGCAATCTCATATTCCAAAACTTATATCACTACTCGGTAATTTATATTATATTTAAGTTTGTGGATGTTGGACAAATCCTCGTCACTTATCCCACTAACGTTTATCATCGTCTTCCTACCGACTGAACGTACAACTTAACGGATCGAACCGACTTAGTTTTCGACGAGTGATATAACTCGGAATTTGACCAACGAAATAAGACTAAATCGGTTTTGAACCGACTAAGTCCAACACACTGTCAAGGTTCATCTGAAAACTTACTCGGGTTCTCTCCAAATATCCTGATCTCGAGGAAGTAGGGGTTAAGCAATAGTTATTCAATATGTGTATTAATTCTCCATGTTCGGAGAATTATGGGTGTAACAACCTCCCATTGATCGTCCATTACTTGATCTTAATGGTAGTTAAGAAGGTAACTACCCACTAAGGGTAATAATGCCCACATCTCGAATTTTAGAAGATGGAAGTTACACAGTAACGGCAATCTCCACCCTAGATATAGTAGTAAGCAAGAAGATTGGGTAAGTTCTTTCTAATTTATAAATTTTTGGCTATCGTATTTAGTTTTTTTTAATTACTTCTTTTTCTAGCTGACTTAAGCATCGGAGGATCTTCCATCGATCAACTTTCGACAAGCAGACTTGATTTTGCAAGTTTCCTGCCATCAAACAATCAGGCGCAACATCTTAGCTTTTAGCCGATCAACTTGTCAGAGATTTGTGGCAACAGTTTGGCATGTCAAGTAGGGGTAGAGTATTCTAAAATACTCTTTTGCAAGAACTGTGGCCAAGACGAGGGCACAAAATGCTTCGACCAGTTTCGCACGATGCTCATCCTGGCGTGACGCATTTTCGACGACTATTGTAGAGCCCAGTGCTTCACGTCCGGTGATCACAGTGGATCAATAATAATTTGTTGTCCTAGTGCAGCAAGTGAACACCCTCATGGAAGCTATTCATAGTCTGCAACAGACTGTAGAACAGCGACAACAGCAACAGCGGCAGGAGGAACCAGCACCGCAGGCTGTGCCGTCCAGGCACAGTCGACGGCCCCTTTCTTCGCCCTGTCAGCAAACTCGACATTCCCATCGTATCAGTCATTGACTCATTCGACACTCGCCTCATGTTGACTCCCGACATGTTCAACATGCTAATTCAAAGGATTGCCGATCACCTTTCCCTCAACAAAATTTGCAAAAGGGAAAGAGACTGTGATCTCCTTCAAGTTCTTTTGGAGAAGGTTCTACCCTAGAATATTCTTGACATCCTGATGAATCTCAAAGATGGTTGGACGACTATGACCGTAAATTGTGAGAGCTTAACTGATGACTCGATCAACTCCAGCATAACAATCGAGATTCTACGGCCATTCTCGGCATCAATACTCGTCCTCCATTTTTCGATAAATTTTGAATGAGTCAATTCTTACTCGATTCAAGATGCCACAAATCAAGCCATATGATGGCTTCACTGACCCACTCGACCACCTTGAGAGCTACAAGGCTCTCATGCTACTCCAAGGGGCATCTGATGCCTTTTTTGTGTTGCCTTTCTAATTAATCTCCAGAAGATTGCTCAAGCCTGGTATTCTAGACTCCAGCTGGGAAGCATCCATTCTTTCGAGTAGTTCGAGCAACTTTTCATGGCTCACTTTAATAGTAGTAGGAGGATACCACAAATATTTAATAGCTTTTTCTCCATCAAACAGCAAGATGGAGAGTCATTGAGAGATTATGTGGTGTGTTTTAATGCTGCCACATTAGAGGTCTGGGGCCTCAATGAGTCTATGGCCATTTCATCCATAAAAAGGAGGTTGCGAAGTTCTAGATTCACTTATTTTTTAGATAAAATGCTTCCTCAAACTTATGTCGAACTCTTCGAGCACGTGCAAAAGTACATCTGTGCTGAAGAAGACACGACTGACCGGTGCCAGTCCAAAGGCAAAGGTCAGAAAAGATGAAGAAAGGTGGAACCTCGATAGGCCCCAGCAGAACCCATGTTGAGGGGAGGTTCCATCTTGCCAGTCAAGTCCGAAGTTAAAGAACTTCAGTAACAGGTATGACTCTTACACCCCCTTACTGCTCCTCGTATTCAGATTCTTATGGAGATAGAAGGAGAGAGTTATCTCTGATAACCCTAGCCAATAATGAAAGTATCACTGGCATCTCGTAATAGAAAATGGTACTGTAGGTTTCATTGAGACTATGATCATAATACCGATCAATGCATTCAACTGAAAGATGAGATAGAAGCCTTAATTAGACAGAGATATCTTAGAAAGTATCTATGGGACTGACCTGTGTAGCTGCCTACTAATCCTCAACCTCCGCCACATCCTAAGAAAAAAACTCACGCTTAACCAACGGTAGACATGATCAATATTATTTCTGAAGGACCAACACCACGAGAGGTAGGAGACTTGGAAAGCTTCTTAAAACATCAGTGGAGATGAAGGAAACCAGCAGTTCAAAATATACATTTTAAAATTTGCATAGCGGAAGATAGTAGATTAAACATTTTAATCTTCCATGCATGCTTTAGATTAGATCTAAACTACTTACTAAGGATCTATGATATGAAATTTTATACTAAATTATCTGATATAAAGAAAAATTACATCGATCACATCGATGCCCTAGAACAGATCTAACCATTAGATCTAATCAGATAAGTTCAAAACTCATTATCTTTGTGCAGGTCGATAATCACCACTGCTGATAGGCATGGTACGAGATTCTTCTTGATGTCGAGCAGCCGTATAGCTTGTCCAACCTCTACAGATTATTCACTCAAAGTTCTGATCGGATCGTCCTTCCCAAGAGTGCTAGCTTGCGCAAAAGATGCTGGATGGCTGGAATAAACTTCTTCCTTTGGATCACCCGAACTCTTTCGAATCAGAGGAAGGAGCTACACGAGGAGGTGGTGGTGTGGGAGATTGGAGCAAGACTTTTTTGTATTTCTTCTCACATAAAAATTTAGAGTCAAAACCCTAAAACCCACCTTAGACCTCACGCCCAAAGAGGTAGGTTTCTACCCTCTATTTCTCATGCACAGAAGCCTACCTCCTCTCTGTTTCATGCACCCTCTCTCTCATAAAACCTTTTCCATGATAAAATTTCCTTGTTTTTGTCACACAAAATAGGAAGATTTTTATGGTTGGCATGGAGAAGAGATGAGGATAAGGATAAATGGTTGATTTAGTTCAAACTCAAACCAATTTGAATTCAAAACATAACCACTTGATCCTTATCCAAGAGAGGCACCAGAAGGGCTGAGTTATGAGATATTTCTCACGCAATTCTCTTAGTTGTCACACAAAACATTAGTCTTCTTAAGGAGTTGGCAACAAGGGATGGGATAAGGATAAGATCAAGGTAGTTTTAGCTTAAATTCAAACCATTTGAATTCAAACACTAACCAAACTCATCCTAATCCAAAGGGGATCAGTGAGTGGGCAACAAACCTCCTCTAGGCATGAGAAACATTCATACAGAAATGTTTCTCACGTGAAGAAAAGAAGGATGCAGATAAAGGGTGGCATTAGGGAGAAGTCCAACTAGATTGGACTCTTAGGTTCTATCACATTTGGTCCCAAACCAAGTCATATTTGGTTAGACCTAATTAAATAAATGAAATCCAATCCAATTAGATTTTTATATCCTTAATTAAATCTTAATTAAATTAAAAATTGATTGAATCAAAATCTTGATCAAATCCGAAACTAGTCTTCCTTAGCGATTAGACCACCTCATAACTTAATCGGATCAAACCTAATTGAATCTAATTCAATTAGACTTGATCCAAACCTCAATGCTCAATCCAATCGAGCTAATTAGTAATTTAATCGCTAATCAATCCTTCTATAATTCATCAACAATTAGTAAATTAATTATTACAATTTTTGTGCAAAGTTAATCATTAATCGAATTGATAGTTATATCCTAGAACAATTTTCAATCATCGATCAGCCACATGATCAGTCAGAAATTTTTTTTGAGTGTGACCCCGTAGATTTGAACCTAAGCTAGTAGCAAAGAAACAATCTTCCTATACTAATCAAAGTGATAATCTAGCAATGCTACCCGATGTTTGGATAGATCGAAAGATTGTAAAGCAACATTCAAAAATCTATTGGCATATGATTACCGTATAATTTATCCCTTTGACCCTAATACTCAAAATGACTAAGAGTTTAACTGTCAACCCTGAAAAGGTCATCCATATTGTATTTTAACTTTCAAATCTATCACATAGATTACCCCAATCGAATTTTACTGAATTAAAACACACTAATGCATTAACTCCTACTTATTCAGAGAGGTCAATTTTATCTTAATTCACATACTGACTTCGCAAGTATTTGATTGTGTCCAGAAATCTTTTATCACTGAATTAAAAATTCAGATAGTCTGGTACCAAAGCACGGTGAGTTATTTATAAGTCACCGTGATGATCTCAGATGAGAGGGATACTTATACCCATATCTTTCGCGAGCTACTCTTGACAATAGAATGCTCAACAATTGGTCACATTCAATGAGATGTATCCCTACGTCTCACTTGCATGTCATGCCAGTGTCTCTACACTCCTTGGTTAAGAGGATAATCAAGCTACATGACATACAATGACCTACACTTGATATAGCTGTCGTCCTTATAATAGCATATCATTTGGCCTTGAACTAGGTTTAAGGACTAAACAATATATCCTCGTATATCGATTCTAATAGTCCTAAAGATTTCATCACAAAATAGGAGTTCAAATTAGATGTACACAAAGTGATGAAAAATTAATAATATTTATTATTTAATATTTATATATAATTATAATAACTAGCTCAACCATTAACAAACTGATGATTGATTTTGGAACATAATTTTCAACAACTTTCACTTGAACTAAAGTCAAGCAGTACAGTATTGTATACCCATCTTCAATTTATAATCTTCGAATTCCTTGATATGGAGGGTTTTAGTAAATGGGTCGGCGAGGTTCTCTTTTTCGTCGATCTTCTGAATCTCGACGTTATCTCGATCCATGATCTCTCGAACAAGATGGTAGCGGCGTAAAATGTGCTTGGTGTGCTGATGTGACTTTGGTTCTTCGCTTGGATAATGGCGTAAGTGCTGTCACAGTATAACAAGACAGAACCATCGAGGGAGGATGCCACTCTGAGCTCGTCGATGAACTTTCATAACCACACAACTTCCTTCGCAGTATCAGATGTCGCGATATATTCTGCCTCGCAAGTAGAGTTGGCCATGGTGTGCTACTTGAAATTTTTCAATAGACTGCTTCACCATTCAGGGTATAAACATATCCTGACATATTCTTGCTATAGTCATGATCCAACTAAAAATTGGAGTCTGTAAATCTCATAAATTTTAAGTCAGATTTTTCATAGATAAGCTACTAGTTCTTAGTATTTCTCAAATACTTAAAGATAATTTTTACGATCTTTCAGTAGTTTTCATCTGGATCGGATTAGTATCTACTCACTATCCCTAATGAGTATGCCACATCCGATCTCATATATATTATGACGTATATAATAGATCCCACTGCTAAAACGTATAAAATTCTACTCATACGTTCTCTCTCTTGAGGAGTTGTCGGACAATCTCTTTTCAAAAGAAAATTTCATAGCCTATCGGAAGATAGTCTTTCTTGAAATTCTCCATACTGAACTATTTCAGCATAGTATCAATATACGTGGAGTGGGATAATCCAAGCAACCTCTTAGATCTATCTCTATAGATCTTCATCCCAAAGATGTAGGATGCTTCTCCCAAATTCTTTATGGAGAACTGTGATGACAACTAAATTTTTATTCCTTGTAATATAGGGATGTCATTCTCGATTAAGAGAATGTCATCCACATACAAATAAAAATACTACCACAGAGTTATTAACCCACTTGTATATACAGGATTCTTCTTCATTCTTAATAAAGCCATACATTCTGATTACTTTATCAAAATGCATGTTTCAACTCCGAGATGCCTACTTAAGTCTATAAATAGACCTCTGAAGTTTGCATATCTTAGACTCATCTATGGATACGAAACCTTCAGATTGTATCATATACATCTCTTCTTCTAGCTCTCCATTTAGAAAGATTATTTTATATCCATTTGTAAGATTGCATAGTCCAGATGTGCTGCTATTGCAAGCATGATCCGAATAGACTTGAACATTGTCACAAAAAAAATATCTCGTCATAATCAATACCATAATGCTGACGGTAACCCTTGACAATCAGACGAACTTTATAGATTTTCACCTTTCCATCTGCATCCCTCTTCCTTTTGAAGATCTACTTACACCCTATGGGTTTTACCTCTTCAGATGGGTCAACCAATGTCCATATATCGTTGACCTTCATGGACTCTATTTTTAATTTATAGCTTCTAGCCATTTATCGAAGTCAGACCTCTGCATTACATCCATGTAGGTGATCGGATCCTCATTATTCTCATCGAGTTCAGCAGGATGTCCGTCTTCGACCAAAAATCGTAGTATCTATCTGATTGACGTGGTATTCTATCAGATCTCCTCAAAGATGTCTCTACAATAAGTTTCAGATTTGATCTAATCCAATCTGACTTTATAGATTTACTAGATTGTGTCGGTTCTTCTACTGATCAAACTTCACATGTTCAATCTTAGAAGCATTAGTTCTTTTTCAAGAACTTTTATCCAAAAAGACTGTCTTGTTACTGACGAACACTTTTGTTCATCAGTAAAGTAGAAGTAATACCCCTTAATCTTTTTGGATATTCTATAAATAGATACTTGTCAGACCTATATCCAAGCTTGTCTGTTTTAAATGTTTGACATAAATTGGACACCTCCAAATCCTAAAGTAAGAGAGTACTGACTTATATCGTGTTCACATCTCATGTGATATTTTACTTACGGACTTACTCAAAATTTATTTAAAATATAACAAGCTGACTCGAGTATATATCTCCAAAAAAAGATCGATAGACTTGCAAAGCTCATCATCGATCGAATCATGTCTAACAAGATTCGATTCTTTCTTTCTGATACACCATTATGCTATAGTATTTTAGGAGAGGTCCACTACGAGAGAATCCCATTCTCTTCTAAGTATATCAGAAACTCACTGGAGAGATATTCGCCTCCTCGATCGGATCGAAGAGTTTTAATACTCTTTTCAGTTTGTTTCTTTATTTTATTATAGAATAGTTTGAATATTTCAAATGATTCAGATTTATGTGTTATTAACTAGATGTGTCCATACCTTGATAAGTCATCTGTAAATATAATAAAATTATAACACCCATCTCTGACGCTCGTGTTCATAGATCCACATACATCAGCATGTATCAGACCTAGAACTTTATTAGCTCGCTCATCTTTTTCAGTAAAAGATGATTTGATTATTTTTTTAGGAAGACAAGACTCACAGGTTGAAAATGATTCACAATCATTGATTTCAAAAATTTCTTCTTGAGTCAATCTGTTTATTCTATTTTATTAACATGACCTAACCTATAGTGCCAAAGGTAGATATCGGTGACATCATCAATTCTAAAGTGTTTGCTGGATGTGTACATTACACTAACAGGTTATGACAAAATATAAATTTTATTATTTAGTTATCTATTCATCACATTAATACCATTCATAATGATATTAAAAATATTTTTTATTAAAATTTTATAACTATATATGGCCAAAAGGTCTGCAGAAATAATATTCAATAAAAATGAAAGATAAAAGTGACATTCACTAAGAATAATTACATTAGACTTGAATACAGGTTTAATAATCTATAACGCTAGAACTAAAACTGATCTTCCATCTCTAATATTAAAGAATCTTTTATCTTCTTCAAATCTCCTACTGATCGGTAGACCCTACAATGAATTATAAATATTAAAAAAATTTTTGATATCTAATACCCAGATAGTATAATCACAAATTGAGAAATTATAAGATGTTATCATATAATTACCTTGTCCAGCAATAGCTTGCTTCTTCTCGATCCATTCGAATCCAGAGAGGTAATGTACTAAGGATAATTTTCTTTCAGTGCTCCTGCTTTTTACAATAGAAGTATTCCATCTGACTCTGATCGGACTTGGATTTTTTGATCTGACTGGGCTTAAGTGCCCCAGCACTTCGCATCTTCTTCTTATTTTTTTTATTCTTCTTCTCTTTCTTAAAGGGTTGACGTCCAGAAGAAAACCCTCCTACTACATTCACCAACTCCTTGTGGAGCTGGTGATCCTTCTCAAAGTTCTATAGCAACCCCAACAAATCATGATAGTTGACTGTAGACTTTGTAATTTGATAATGAGTAAGGAAGGAGAGATAAGATTTGGTAGAGAGTTTAAAATGGCATCTTTCTCCAGCTGCTCATGCAGAAAAAAATCGAGCTTGCTCAGGCGCTCAATCATTTCGATCATATATAGTATATAATCAGTGACTGATGTCCCTTTCCTCATTCGAGCACTGAAGATAGCACAATTTATCTTATACCTCTCAACATCATCGGATGTGCCAAAGGACTCGTTCAACATTTGTAACATATCCTATGGTGGGTATTTTCGAATCTATGGCTGAACTCATTATTCATTGCCGTCAGTATAATACAATGAACCATAGTTCGATCGTTGAGCCACTTCTGATAAGTATCTCGGATCATATTGTGGGCATTCGGAGCTGGCTCCTCGAATGTCAAATCTGTCAGCACGTATGAGATCCATTCATCCTCTAGGACTATTTTAGTTTCGATACTAACTATCAAAATTGGATCCCATTAATTTATCACTATCCAATAGTGATCGGAGCGACAAGATGGTGGCCATAACTGTAAAAAAAATTAAAACTTAATTAGTATATGAATTAATTAAGCTCAAAATATGAATTTTAGTCTAAAAGTTTTCCTATTATTTTGTTCAAATTGATAGCCTCTATCTCCAATTCAAGAATTATACTTATTCCTTAGCGGGTATCAGAATTCTCACAGACTGCATATGGATCCGAGTGTGGCTCGACCAACCCCTGTGCATCCATGGATAGGTTCTTAACTAATTATTTCATCAAATAATTTTTAACATTTAATTTTTTCTCAAACATCTCTTCAGCAGGCGTGTAGTGCCTCCATTGAAATTTTGGTTAGGTCCAACTATAACATGTCGAAATTTAATGCATCTGACAAACGAGTGATCAAGTCCGAGTGTGGCTTGACCTACCTGACCATTATTAGAAAGATACAACTAAATCAACATATTATGAATGATAATTTTGACAGTCAGATGAGCACCAGATATGTAGTATCTCCAATGATCATGTAAACTATTGGACCCATTATCATCCAACTTAATGAGAGGCTATGATCTAGTTATCGCCATAACTATTTCATTTTTAAGAATCTAATAATTTTAGAATTTAATTAGATGAATAAAGATAAAAAGACTTGACCAATTAATCTTAATCCTTTCACTGACTTCACCAAGTCAGATGAAGATGACTAAGCATAAGCTGGTCCAGTCAATCAGTCATAAATTCTCTCACTGACTTCATCAAGTCATAAAGAGGACTTTAGACAAATTGAACTAGAGGTACCTAAATCAGTCATACTCATTTTCTAGTTAGCATGGGTCAACCCTAATTATTAAGTAATTTGATCAAAATATGATTCACCACGTTAGTCAAGTAAGTGAGATCGATGAGAAGGATATGCCATTAACTCACCATAGACTCCATCTATGCGAGTAGCTCACAATTAGTGACCACCAATCGAGACTACCATACTTACCTTAGACACCAACTGGTTAGTCAGTTTCAATTCGATCAACTTATAGACTTAGGTTCGACCATGAAACTATGATCAAGGTCCATCTTGGTCTAATCAAAGATATAAACTCTGACCAACTACAACTATTGGGAATTAATCAAGAGAAGAATTGAT
>KE506702.1:0-10458 GCA_000441515.1 Elaeis oleifera | reverse complement strand
CTTAATTTTTAATCAAGTTAGTTTATATATTCAATCAAGTCAAGTACTTTCAAATTGACATATAACATAGATCAGTATTTTTCTACGTTGTTTAACTTATGTGCGTGACTCCATAGGTTCAAATACTAAGTCGATGGCACAGAAATTGATTTTGTACTAATCGAAGCTACCATCTAGCAATAATTTTAATATCAGATAGATTAAATTATTGTAAAAAAATATTTTAGAATCTATGCACATGGTTACCGTATAATTCATCCCTTTGACTCTAAATGCTCTAGGATGATCTCAGATTAACTGTCAACCAAGAGTGTTTCATCCACATTGTATTTCAATCTTTCAAATCCATCTTATGAATTACCAACCAAGGCTTTACTAATTAAAATACAGCGATACATCAGCTCCTATAATCTGAAAAGATCAATCCCATCTTGATCCACACACAGACTTTGTAAGTACTTGACTGTATCCAGTAGCCTTCTGTCACTGTATTAGAAATTCAGATAGTCTGGCACTAAAGCATAGTGAGTTGCTCGTAAGTCACTATGATGATCTTAGGTCGGAGGGATACTTATGCCCATATACTTTGCGAGCAGCTCTTGATAGCAGAATGCTCTGCAGATGAGTCACTTGTTCAGTGTCGATGTACTCCTATATCTCACATGTATGCCATACCAGTATCACCACACTCCTTGATTAAGAGGACAACTAACCTATATGGTATACAACGACCTCCACTCGATAAACATCATCATCCTATAATGACGTATCATTTGGTCATGAACATATTTAAGAACTATATGATAAATCCTCTCTTTATCGTTTACTAACATAGTTCTAAGAACTTCACCACAATACAAGAATTCTACAAGAAAGATGTAACTTTATGATGAAAAATATCAAAATAACTTTTATTCATTTATCAGTAATTCATATACAAAGAGAAATTTAATCATCACCGATTGGTTTAGGATATAATTTTCAACAAAAATAGAAGTTTAAATAAGATGTACAAAGAGTGATAAAAAACTTAATAATATTTATTATTTAATAATTTATATATAATTATAATAATTAGCTCAACTACCAACAGGCTAACGATTGGCTTTAGGACACAATTCCCAATAGGAGGAATTTTCCATCATTTTTTCTGAGAAAGACTTGCGAGGAGTTCAAACTCCTCATAATGATGCTATTATTGTTTCCATAACCATAGCTAACTATGATGTAAAATGATGTTTAGTTGATAATGGAAGCTTTGTCAATGTATTATTCTATGATGCTTTCTCTCGAATGCAGCTTTCTACTAACCGATTAAAACCAATCAACATGTCCTTAATATGATTTATAGATGACTCGGTTAAAGTAAAAGATGAAATAGAACTCTCTGTTACTGCCAGACAACAACCTCGATAATCAATCATGCGGCTTTACTTTCTCGTAGTTCGAGTTCCTTTGGCCTACAATGTTATATTGGGACTATTTGGATTAAATATACTTCGAATCATAGTTTCAACATACTATCTACTCGTACACTTTTTGATGAGGAATGGGACTGGTGAAATACAAGGAGATCAACAATTAGCCCGACAATGCTATCTAACTATGATTAAAGGAAGAGGCCCATGAAAGCTCTTCCATCGAGAGATTAGACTAAAGGGAAGAAGAAAGCTGAGGAGAACCTACAGAATGATTCATCTCGATACCTCTTAAAGAGGAGGATCCAACTAAGACCACCCAAGTTGGATCCTCATTGAGTAATCATCTTCAAAAAAGCTCGTGACCTTCCTATATGAAAATACTGATATTTTTGCTTGATCAGCCTCTGACCTGCCAGGTATTCCTTCTGACGTAACCATCCATCGATTAAATGTTAACACCAAGTGCAGGCCAGTGCGACAGAAGAAGAGAAGTTTTGCCCTTGAGCAATAGAAGGCCATCAATGAAGAAGTTGATAAGTTATTGGCTGTCGACTTCATCCAAAAAGCGACCTACTTGGATTGGCTTGCGAACGTCATGATAGTCAAGAAGGCTAATGGTAAATAAAGAATATGCATCGATTATATTGATCTGAATAAAGCTTGTTCGAAGGATAGCTTTTCATTATCCAGAATCGATTAGTTAGTTGATGCTATCTCGGATCATCAACTACTAAGCTTCATGAATATCTTCTTTGAATATAATCAAATCTGGATGGCATCTGAAGATGAAGAAAGATGGCATTTATTACTGAGAAGGGTTTATATTACTACAAAGTTATGCTCTTCGATCACAAAAATACCGAAGCAACATATCAACAACTAGTCAACAAAGACTTCAAGAACCAAATCAGTCACAATATGAAGGTACATATTGACGACATGCTCATAAAAAGTGATGAAGCATCTCTCCATATCGACGATCTAGCAGAAGCTTTCGATGCCTTGAGAAGACATCAAATAAAGTTGAATTTGATTAAGTGTGCTTTTGGGGTAATTTCACTAAAATCTTTTAGATTTATGGTGACAAGGAGAGATATTGAAGCCAACCCCAAAAAAATTAAGGCAATTCTCGACATGAAGCCCCTGACTTCTTGGTGAGATATTCAAAAATTGGTTGGATGCATTGCATCTCGTAGTCGATTTATTTCCAAATCGATAAAGCGATGCCTTTCATTCTTTAAAATTCTCAGGCAAATGAAAGACTTTACTTGGATTGAAGAATGCCAAAAAGCTTTTAAAGACTTGAAGTTGTATTTAAGTTCCCCTCCTCTCTTAACAAAGCCAAATATAGATGATGAACTGCTCATGTACTTGGCAACATCTCCTAAGGCCGTAAGTTCGGTCTTGGTCTGAGAAGATGACAAAGTGCAAAAACCCATCTACTACATAAGTTGGACTTTACATAGGGTGGAGACAAGATATTCTCGAATCAAAAAAGTCATCTTTACGATTATAGCGACTATACATCGACTTCACTCTTATTATTAGGCTCATTTGATAAAAGTCTTAACTGATCTCCCCTTGAGAATCCTGCTGCAGTGACCAGACACTTCAGGGAGAATGGCAAAATGGATGATTGAACTCAATGAGTTCGATCTCTCTTATGTTCCTCGATCCTCGATGGAGGCACAGATACTCGCTGACTTTGTTATTGAATATACAACGGCGGTTGACAGCAAAATTGAAGAACAATCTAAAGATGAAACTTCGAAACCAGCATGGATTCTGTATGTGGATGGGATCTCAAATGCTCAAGGTTGTGGGGCAGGCCCCATCTTAACTAATATTGATGGGATGGTTACCAAGTGTGCCCTTCAGTTTGCTTTTAAAGCCTCCAACAATTAGGCCGAACATAAAGCTTTGATAGCTGGACTGAGAATAGCCAAGGACCTCGGCATGAAATGATTAAAAGCCTTCACTGACTCGTAATTGGTGGCCGAATAATTCTGAGGGAATATGAAGCCCAAGATCCAATCTTGCTAAGGTATCTTCAAAAACTTCGATCTCTCCAAGCAAATTTTGACTACTTCAAGATTTTTCATATTCCTCATTCGAAAATGCCTGGCTAATTCTCTATCCGAACTCACGACATCTGGTCGTGATAAGTTGGAAAGATTTTTATTGAGCATCTTGACAATCCAAGTATCGATGCCAAAAAGAAGCTTATTAGGTCTAAGTCGGTCACAAACCGAGCTAGATTGACCCATTCGTCGAGTATTTAACCGACGAGACTTTACCAATCAATCATGTGGAAACACATTGGATAAAGTGATTTGCGACTCAGTATGTACTAATCGACAATCAACTTTACAAAAATTGACATCTCTACCCCTACTCAAATATCTTTGTCCTTTTAAGGCCGACTATGCCCTCCGAAAAGTATACGAAGGCATTTATGGCAATCATTTGGGGGACAGATCATTGTCTTATAAAGTACTCCAGCAAGGATATTACTGACCGACTATGCAAAAGGATGCTACCAACTTAGTGTAAAAGTGCAACCAATGCCAAAGATTTGCCAACATTCAAAAGATTCCATCAAGTCATCTCACGACCATTTCATCACCTTGGCTTATTTGACTTGTGGGGAGTCGACATACTTGATCTATTTTTGTCCACCAGTGGGCAAAGAAAGTTCATTACTGTTGTTATCGATTACTTCACTAAGTGGAGGAAGCCGATCCACTGGCACAAATAACAAAAAAAGACTATGAACTTCCCATGAAATCGATTATTTGCTGATTTGATCTATCTCAAGTAATCATCATAGATAATGGCCGATAATTTAATAATGCCAAGTTCAAAAAATTTCGTGCAAAGTATTAGATTATTCATAAACTTAATTACATCGGTTGGGCATCCACAATCTAATGGAGAAGTTGAGGTGACCAATAGAATAATATTACAAGGCCTTAAGATGAGATTGGGCCAGGCTAAAGGTCAATAGACCGACAAACTCTACAGCATACTTTTGTCTTACCGAATAACTCCTCGGATCTCAACCAAAGAAACTCCTTTCAACCTGACATTTAGGATAGAAGCCGTGATCCCAATGGAAGTTGGCCTACAGTCAACTCAGATAGAATAGTACGATGAGTCGACTAATTCGGACAAACAACGTGCCGACTTGGATTTTTCGATGAAGCTCGGAGGTAAGCTCGACTAAGGATGGCGTCATATCAACAATAGATAGCCCGGTATTACAACTCCCGAATCAAGCCCAAATTTTCGAATAGGAGGTCTTGTCCTTAGAAAAGATAAAGTCTCCAAACCGACTGAGTAAGAAAATTATCTCCAAATTGGAAAGGTCCCTACAAAATTTCAGAAGTACTTCGACCACGGGCATATACAATCATGAATTTGGATGGCACGAAAGTTTTTCGAACCTGAAATGTCGAGAATCTATGAATATACTATCAGTAAAATTATTTGATTTAGATATATCAAAAAAAATTTTCTACAATACTGTGCCAATAAGTTCACTTATTTGAAAATTCATCGAATAACATGATCGACTAACATCTAGCCATATAATTACATCATCGGCTAATATCTGATGAAACATTATTCAGCTAACACCCGATTAACAAAAAATAAATAAAATAAAAGCTAACATCGGATTAGCTAATTTAGGGATTAAAACATTCAGAAAATAATTAGTCGGCTTTTGTCCGACTGACTAAGGGTCGAACAATCCATGGCAAACTTGAGAAACTCTCTCACTGAATATATTCTGATGGCTGATGGATGTTCTACAATAACCAACTGGTTGACTTGAAAAATTTTTTTGAGTCGATCTTATTTGTTACTGCCCACATCTCTCTACTGATTATCACACAAACATTTCATGAAATTTACTACTCATCCAAACCATAGAAGAAGGCATTACATAAGAGAAACTTGAAAGGAAGATCATTTTCATTTCAAAAACAACTTTGTACATGATTGAGCAACAAACAAAATACAAAGAGCTCAAAGACGTTCTTTCGGGTTGCTTGCATCCTCGTCTTCTTCTTCTTCACTAAGGGCCTCATCGGGTTGCAACCCACTCAAGTCCAATTTGGGTTGAAGATGACTAAGAGCCCTTTTACAATCTTCGAAACTGACTCGGTAGGCAATGATCGAGCCCTCAGCGACTTCATCCTCGAACTCTTGAGATGCCCGAAACTCAGCCAGTGCCCAAGAAACTGTCGCTTGGGGCCAGATCTCCACCACCAACACCTTCTCTTTTGCCTCTTGGGTGGCCTTCTCGGCATCTTGTCTTTTGCCTCTTCCTTGTCAAGGGCAGCTTTTGTCGACTCCATCTCCTTCTTAAAGTCAACCTTCAACATATTCAGCTCCTCATTATTTTCTTTAGCTAGGACTCCAAGTTGGCAGCTCTTTCTCGAGATGGAGCCAGCTCAATCTCCAGCAAGGTAATTCTATCTTGGAATTCTTCTCTCGCTCCTCAGCAGTATGGAGAAGTTCCTCAGCTACCTCAGCCCGAGCATTAGTAGTCTGGGCCTTATCTTTCAATTGATGGTTGAGCCACTCGAAGGCAGTCAACCCCTCAAACAAATAGTCGCGTCATGTGCTAGCTTCAAAAAGGAGAATTCACTAGTCAACACTTTGGTAGAAGAAATAATAATCGAACACTAGGAAGATGGACAGTAAGACTTACCGACACCCATGATGTGTAGGAGCTTGATATGATTTCTTCAATTGGGTGGGCTTTCCTTCTTCCCAGTCAGTAGGAAGCATCACCATTTTCATCAACTCGCTGATGAGTCAATGATCTCGGAGCGCTATATCAGTCATCTTGATGCATATTTTGAGTGTAATATATGCCTCTTCAAAGAATCCAAAGGGTCGAGCTCGATAGTAAATGTGGGGGCATTGGGGTCTTGTCTCGGCCGACGTCTCTGCACACCACCACCCGACCAACACCTGACTCACCTTATGCTGGCAGGGCATGGATGGTGCTGGTAGGCCTCATCGGGGCCTTGCTGACAACAACAACATCATCATTCTACTCGACGGACACTACTGGTGCCGATGGTAGAGGCGACGTCCACTCAGGTGGAGGAATTCGGGGTGGCGACAGTGGTTGTGTGCTCCTTGGGATCCATAAAGAGGATCCTTCTCGAAGTTTCTTCAGTGGTCTCCAAGAAGGTCCATCAAGCCTAGAATCTGGCCTCTTCCTAATGGCATAGTGATAGATTCAGCCAAAATCTTCATACCTACAAGCCAACGAAGAAAGTTAATCCACGATTGAAAAGAAAATTGATAGAAAGACTCAAAAAATTTACAAAATAAAATCTACCTAAGGACTTGACCAAGCTTATCCCGATGTCATACAATGACTGCTCTTGAGGAGCTTCCATTGAGTGGGAACTTGGATGTCAAATAGTAAATCATACTGCTCCTAATCTTCTCCAAGGACTACTTCATTCTTGTTCGAAAAAAGATTAGGAGTAGTCTAGACCTAATTGAAATCCCACGGATTGCCTGCAGTAACATAAAGAACTTATTCTTCCATCCGTGAATGGAAGAGGGAAGTCCGGTAATGAATTGATGATGATACCAGAGAGTGAAGAACCACCATCCCCTTTCTTGAGGATGTTTCTTCAAGACAAAAAGGGCACAAAAAAGAAAATCTTCAGTTCAAAATGAAGGAGGCAGCAAAGAACGACGAAGAAAGAAAGAATCCTAATGAAATTAGAGACGAGTTGAGCAGAAACTATATCATACAAGTCAAAGATATTAGCAAAAAAATATGCAAAGGAAATCGAAGTCCCAATCAAAAGAACACTTCATAGACGGCAATATAGCCGTCTAAAGGATGGACAATCTGACCATCTTCACCAGGTGATAACAACTTATACCAACTAGGAATGTGATAGTGATTTCTTAGCCACTGAACGTCGGCTTCAGACAACTCGGACTTCTCATAAAGAGGTCTAGAAGGATTCTTGGTAGCTACTTGATCATCCAACTCATGAGGACCCGGGCGGTCCAGCCACGAAGAAGTAACATCCTCGGAAGCATCCCGAGGAACATCCTTGGTCTCCCTCCGGACAATCAGAGTTCAAGAACCTTGATCTTTCACAACATTCTCATCTCCGGACTCTCTCCCAAATGAAGTGATTCTTAAGAAAAATTCTAGGAAATTGAGAAAGAAAGAGAAGAAAAACTTGACCTCAAGAATCCACCGACGATGACAAAGAAGCCGACAATGACGAAGCATAGAATGCTCCCAGAAGGATGAACCCTACATGCGACTAAGGCTAAAATAGAGAGAACTAGACTGGAGATGAAAATCTTGAAATTAGAAGAAAGCCTAAAGGGAAAAGACTCTCTATTTATAAGGACACCCGACAGTCGCAATCAATGCAGAAAATCACACCATCATCGGAGATTTTGATATGTGGCAGCAATCCCAGCCGATTATTCTCTCGACTCTTTGATCCACCACCATTGTGATCTCACCAAATTGATTGAATCCACGTAAAGACTAACTGAGCAAATAATTGACTGACCCATGGCTGACTCGAACTGCTTAAGAATCATTATTCTACCATCCGATCTTTCGTAATCATTATGGAAGCCTACTTCGAGCGACCTGTAGTATTAACTGCTGTACATCCTATGAGACGATAAAGCCACCGCACATCTTGTAAAATAACAAAATGGCTGCCCGCTTCATGAAACGACAAAATGGTTAGACGCCATTTTTTGAGATAAATAAAGTTCGTTCGAGAAAGCAACTCGGATCCATACATCGATTAACTCCTCTCATCCGATCACGCTACTACATCGGACTCAAAAGTTGGGAGGCAAGTGTTGGAGCAAATTCTCCTTGCTTATCTGACTAACGTTTATCCATGTTTCCCTACCGACTAAACATACAACTTAAAGAATCGAGCCGACTTAGTTATCGACCGATGATATAACTTGGGATTCAATCGACGAAACAAGACTAAGTCGATTTTGGACCAACTAAGTCTGACACACTATCAAGGTTCATCTGAACACTTACCAGTTTCTCTCCGAATATGTCGATCCCGAGGAAGTAGGGGTTAAGCGGCAGTTATTCAATGTGGATGTTAATCTCTTACGTTCAAAGAATTATAGATGTAACAACCTCCCATTGATCACCCATTATTTGATCTTAATAGCAATTAAGAAGGTAACTGCCTACTAAGGGCAATAATGCCCATGTCCCGAATTCTAAGGGGTGGAAGTTATACAGTAATGACAATGTCCACTCTATATAAAGTGCTAAGCAGGGAGACTGGGTAAGTTTTAATTTACAAATTTTTTGGGCTCCTATACTTTGGCTTTTTCCAACTATTTCTTTCTCCGGCTGACTTAAGCATCGAAAAGTCCTCTGTCGGTCAACTTTCGGCAAATGGATTTGATTTTACAGGTTTCCTACCATCAAGTAAGCAGGCACAATATCTCGGCTCCGATCAACTCGCTGCAGATTCACTGTAACAGTAGAAAATATCAAATTCTATGATTTTTTCAATCATAATATCATCTATTGATATAGAAAATGTAATTATTTTAAGAATTGAATGAAAGGAATAAGGATGTCAATTGGTTTAATAAGATGTCTGGTTCAATTAATATAAGATAATGGAAGTCATTTTCATTTGAGTTCCAGATACATTATCTTAAAATTTATGATCTCAATAAATTACTCGGGCTAGAAACCCCTTCATATTCTCTCAAAAAATAACACTACAACATCTCTCCAAAAATAACACTACCTGGATACATGTCAAACATTCCTTGCTCGCATCTAAAGAACAATTTCAGGGTTGAAAAAAAAAGGCATTAGAGAATGAGAGGATGAAGGACAGTTCGCTTTTACAACAAAAAATGGACAATTTACTTCATGAGCTATTGCTGTGTTGTAACTCAGATGCTGGCACAGTGTTTTGAGAGTTGAGAATTACTAACCAGTATGGTGGACCATCATGTTTGCAATCAGTTGTTGCCTAACTCATGATGAAGATGCCTACTCATGTTTGCCAGCATGTAATTTGTCAAACTGCAAATCCAACCTTCACCCTCCGGTGACTTTTTCTATCATAAGTTGAAGAAAGGAACTAAACTAAATTTGCAGAAGCCTTTGCTTTTCTTTATTTTTATTTTATTTCAGTCTTTCATCTTTCTGATCAAGACAGACAAAACAGTTAAAAGAATGCTCAAGAAATAGTTGTCAATTTCACTTCTGTTCAACCGTCAGCTTTCTAATTCCTGATTTGCTATCCATCATAAACCTTCTATTTCACATAAATAAAGATAGAATAAAAAGAAATACTATGCAAAAATGCTGCGAATATATCTTCTAGTTAGTTCCGCATGCCAGAGATAAATATGTTGATCAAATTAAGTATGAAAGACTATGAAACAAAAGGATAGCAGATACAAGAAATTTGTGAGGATCTCTTTCAACCTCTATCGCAAAATCTTTCCAAATTATCATGCACCATCCAGCAAGAAAGGTGTATAAGGACATAAATTTGGCATCCAATTGATCATGTTGCAGACTTATTCCAATCTAGCAGTACTCAAGCGGTCGGAGAGGAGTTCACCTCTGATGTAGATGTCTTAACTGGTATAAATCGTGATTTGAAGAATCGAACCTGAAAAGTCAAAAAATCGGGCTGATTGCATCTGATCCTTCAATTTTGAAACTACCGTACTAAAATAGTCATAACCCTCTTATCCGATGTCAGAATTATTATTATAACACCAATTTGGAAAGCTCCTTTCATACTTAGGGATGGCAATGGGTAGGTTTGGGTTGGATAGTGTACTACCCATCCCCAAATCCGAACTTAATACCCTATACCCAAATCCTACCTGATACTCAATCGGGTAAGAAAAGAGATACCCATCCCCATACCCAATGGGTTCGGGATACCCGTGGGTAACCCATTTCTCCATACTCAACCCATATCCGCCCCATACCCAACCCATATCC
>KE506701.1:113513-126415 GCA_000441515.1 Elaeis oleifera | reverse complement strand
TTTGAAGGAGTTCTGGAAGACGTTTGCCTATGGTTGGAGTCTGGAAAAGGAGTCCGGCTTCCGTAGGAGTTCGGACCGAATCTCCCTGCGATCAAGATTAGAAGGGGCCCGACTCCCGTAGGAGTCCGGGTGGATAGGAGTCCGGCTCCCGTAGGAGTCTGGACGAGGTAAACCGACTACACTTGTATGAGTCGAGGTAAAGTATACCTGCAGCAGGAGTTCGGAGAAGATGTTCGGCTCACGTAGGAGTCCGGTCGAATCTGCTCGCTCCCGTAGGAGCTCGGCTAAGGTGGGCCGGCTCCCGTGGGAGTCCGGGTTGGCGCTAGCAGCGACCTATTGTTGGGGAAGTTCGGCCGTTGACAGATCCTGAAAGGAGTTCAGCCTGAAGTCGGTCACTGTAGGAGATCGGTCGATGACGGAGCTCGGTGGGCACTGTAGGAAGTCAGCAGACAATCAGAGCCCTGGGGGTGTTTGGAGCAATCCGACTGGCGCCCACGAGATCCGCCTTCGGGAAGTCTGGATGGGCGCCATCTGCCGGGAACTTCGGCCAAGGGTATTTTATACCCAACAAATACCATATTGAAACGGTTCAACATGGAGAATTTCAAGAAAGACTATCTTCCGATAGGCTATGGGATTACTCTCTTCAAGAAAGATTGTCCGACAATCCCTTAGAAGAGAGAGCATATGAGTAGGATCTCATATGCTTCGATAGTGGGTTCCATCATATATGCCATGATGTGTATGAGACTTTGATGTGGCCTATTCACTAGGGGTAGTGAGTAGGTATCAGTTTGATCTGGATGAAAACTATTAGAAGGTTGTGAAGATAATCTTTAAGTATTTGAGAAATACTAAGGATCAATGGCTTATTTATAGGGACATTGATTTGAAACTTATGAAATATACTGATTTTAATTTTCTGTCAGACCATGATGACAGCAGAAGCGTGTCAGACTACGTATTTATCTTAAATAGAAGAAAATATACTGGAAGAGTTTCAAACAACATACTGTGGCCGATTTTGTATGCGAAGCAGAATATATTACTGCATCCGATGCTGCAAAAGAGGCGGTGTGGTTGCAGAAATTCATCATTGAGCTTAAAATTATACCCTCAGTTGATGGCCCTATTCTGCTGTATTGTGACAGCACTGGAGCCATAGCTCAAACCAAAGAACTAAAGTCACACCAACATACCAAGCATATTTTGTGTCTCTATTATCTTGTATGTGAGATCGTAGATTAAGATGACGTGGAGCTTCAGAAGATCAACAGAAAGGAGAATATAGCTGACCCTTCACTAAAGCTCTCGAGATCAAAGAGTTCGATGATCACAAGTGGAAGATGGGTATAAGATACTACCCCGATTGACTTTAGTTCAAGTGGGAGTTATTAAAAATATATCCTAAAATCAATCATTTGAACGATTATGCTCATTATGTAATATGTATATGAGTTATTATCAATGAATAAAGTTATTTTGACATCTTTCATCATAAAATTATATTTTCTTGCTAGAACTCTTGTATTGTAATGAAGATCTGAAAACTATAAAGTAATCGATAAAGGAGGATTTATCGTATAGTTCTTAAATATGTTCGTGATCAATTGATACGTCATTAAAGGACAATGATGTTTATCGAGTGAAGATCGTTGTGTGCCATATAAGTTGGTTGTCCTCTTAACCAAAGAATATGGAGACACTGCTAGGGCATATAAGTGAGATATAGGAGTATATCATCATAGAATAAGTGACTCACCTGCTGAGCACTCTGCTATCAAGAGCAACTCATGAAGCATATGGGCATAAATATCCTTCAGACCTGAGATCATCATAGTGACTTGCAAGCAACTTACTGTGCTTTGGTGCCAGACTATCTGCATTTCTAATACAGTAACGGAAGGCTACTGGGTACAGTTAAGTACTTGTGAAATCTTTGTGTGGATCAAGATAAGATTGACCCTCCGAATTATAGGATATAATGCATCACTATATTTAATTTATTAAAATCTTGATCAGGATAATCTATGTAATAGATTTGAAAAGTTAGAATATAATATGGATGATCCTTTAGGATTGACAGTCAACCCTGGATCATTCTAGTGTATTCAGAGTCAAAGAGATGAATTATGCGGTAACTATATGTATAAGTTCTTGAATATTATCTTACAAATATTCGACCTATCTGAATGTCGAGAATTATTGCTAAATGATAACTTCGATTAGCACAGAAAAATTATTCCTGTGCTACCGATTTAGTGTTCGAACCTATGGAGTCATGCACAAAGTCAAGCTACATAGAAAAAGATTGATCTAAGTCTATATATTCAATTTGAAAGTATATGACTTAATTGAATAAATAGATTAATTGATTGAGAACTAAGTTATGGGTCATATGGGATTAAACAGTTGACTATGTCTAGCTAGCACTAGATATGAGATTCAGGTTCAATTCTAGGAGTGAATAAGATTTGTTCTATGATCCAAAGAGTCTATGAGAGATTAGATTTAAGTGTTAATTAATTTTAGATTAAATCTGATTTAATTAAATATAATTGAATTAAAATTTATGTTAGACTTGGTACTAAATCCTAAACAGTTTGAGATTGACAGCCTATTCAAAATTGGTTCGAATCAGATTCGAATTGGATTCAAATTGACTCATATTTAGATTGGATCCTTGGAGTCTACTTTTTTGGGACTCTCTCTCCTTATGGCTGACTAAAGGTGGTGGGGTGCTGGTTTTGCCACCCCTCTTGGGGTATAAGCGTGGGTGCATGGGGCCATCTAGTTTGGCACCTATCCTATCTCAAATAGGATTTCTTGTTAGATAAGGGAAGAATTAATTCAAAGCTGATTTGAATTAGGACTTCTAGTCTAATGGGTCGTGGGGAATCAACTATAAATAGAGAGGACCTCTGACCATCAAAGCATAATAATTGAATTATGTGCTAAGGTGAGAAAGATAGAGAGGAGAGGCATGCAATAGAGGGAACCGATCCCTCTTCCTTGGTGTGTGGAGTTTTGGGCATCCAACCCTTGGCGTGAAGACCCCTTGGCATCCTACTTCCTGGAGTGAGGCGTCACACCAAAATTCTTCTTCCTCCTCTCCTTGCTGTCTTGAGAAGGTATGAGGATCTGTGGCTTCATCCCTTTTTTTGCGAAGCCTGACGTATGCGTGAAGTAGAGGATTTATATATTCAAACCTTTGCGAGGCTTTAGATTCAAAATTCTTTGGAGATTTGATCCCTATTCCGTTGTGAATCAGGTAAAGATAAAATCTTTGTTAGCTTATTATAGAAAATTTTTAGATACTCCCTAACAATCCGTTCATGAATCGACCTTTATCCTTTAGATCCATGGTTCCATAGACCCATAACTAAATCCATCTTGAGGGACCATAACAGTTAGGCTTTTACTAAAGTAATCCTAGAAACTTGATTGAGTTGGATCACTGATTCGTCCAAAAAATTGGCTAAGTTTGGAAGTTGGATAAAGCTTTCAAGTTGGATAGTTGAGTCAAATTATGGAGGCTTAACAATGAACATATGACTGGATGTGGTGGTTTCTCAGTATGAAAACATGGATGATTGCTGTTGGCAATCAAGTTTTGAGAGATAAACTCAAATAGCAATAGTTTCTTTCAAGCTTAAGAGAGAGACTCATCCTTCCCCATTGGCAGAAGGGGATATTGAATTCGAGTGGTATCAAATAATTGTAGGGGTATTCTCAATAAGATCCAGCATGTGAATACTTGTCGGCACTATGCACCAAAAATCTCTCCTAGTAAATGTTTATTTCTGGGGTTACTTAAAGAAACTTACATCCCTTCTATTCTATGACATTGCATCAAGTTCGTTTGGAATCATATGTTTTTCAAATCAAAACATGGCTAGGTTTATTTTTAGTTCCAAAATACAAGGTTTATGATGCTCTAGATTATGGATGGGAAATCCCACTAAGTCGAAGATGTAAACAAGCCTCGGTTGTTGCCGACCCATGGTACTTCAGTCAACCATGATCGATATATTTAGAAGGGTTGATGTTGAGCTCCTGTGTGGATTTTAGAATCCCATGACAACTGGAAGCAATTGGTGACAAAGCATATAAAGCAATGTACAACCATCAGATCCCGAGAAATTAGGTCAAGAAATCACAGGTGATGCACTCAAAACGGTTGGGACAACCTCTCGCATTTCTGCCCCCTCATGGCTCTCATCTCATTTATAAATAGAGGCTAACAGGGGACTCCCAAGTATGAAATCTCTCTTTCTCACTTGTTCCTTTCCATCTATTTTCGAATTTCTAATTTGAGCATCGGAGGATTCCCATCCTAGCCAACTTCGATCAAGGATTTTTTTGTAGGTCTGGTTGCCATCGTCCTACGGTTGCCACCCGCTCTAGTCATGCCGACCTTCGAGTTAGAAATCTGCAGCAACAGTATCTATTAGGATTGATTAGAGATGACCCTAAGTTTGCTACACATCTCGCAAGAATTGAGCATCTCAATGTTTATCAATGTCCAAGATTTCAGGTTTTGTTTCAGAAATTTTAAGGGGCTTAGGAATTTAGTTAGTAGTATCATTTATCTGTGACTAGTTTGTGTTGATGTGTATAAGAGTTCAGCAAATTTATGTTTATTTTCAGACATTGTGAAGTTTTTAAGTCCATATCAGATTTATTGGTGGGGAACCATGGGGGTACTTTGAGACTTCGAAAGATAGAATATATTATGATTTGTGTTGTGGATCATCACCTCAGCTTCAGCCAATTTCACCCTCGATGCCAACTAAAAACAATGGAGACGAGATTTCAGCGAGCATAGGAATTATTCTCGACTGGCCTTAGGGGTCAGGTATACGCCCTAGAACTGAGCGTGTTCATAGGAAACACATGGATGGAAGCTTGAACCTTAGTTTTGGCTGAGGTAGCCATACCTCGACCATGGATGAGGTATGTTTCAAGTCGGCCCGAGTTGATCTCTGGCTAAGGTATGTAGCATTCTCTATTGATAGAATCCACTCCCCCCTTCCAACTTCGAGATGTCCAGATAAAGAAGGGTATCTCAACAATCAGATCACATCTTGAATGGAACTAGATCAATAACTATCGCCAAACTTAATCTATGTGTGATAATTGGAAACTGACCAAACTCTAAGGCATGTATGACTTTAATTCCTCCTTTATAAATAGAGGGTTGCAGGGATCTCCAAGGTAAGCCATCAAAAAAACCACTCACCTTCTCCTTATTTGCCACCTCCTAACTTGAGCATCGGAGGGTCCTCCTCGAGAAACATCCCGATGGAAATTTTTTGCAAGTTGCAAGTCAAAGATCAGAAGGTGATCCCCCCACGCCGCTTCATCACCTTAGCTAAAGAAGTTACATGACCTCAGGTGCCGGAGTTGGCAGCAACAGTATGGCACTAGAGGGAGGAGCCCCAACTTGATTCAAGTTTTGGATTTGAGAAGGAGAGTTTCCAAATTCACCATGAGGCCATGAAGAGGAGCATCGAATGCATCTCATTGCTCAAGTGGAGGATAGGCTAACAATGTCTGATAGGAGGATGTTGCACCCAAGCCGATCCAAGAAAATTCTCCCCACCACCAGCACCAGCGGTTTCCCACAAGCAGTACAATAGCCTTATCTAGTAGGTATACGCTTTATCTGTTGCAGTATGGGGGATGCGATAGACCGCCACATCTTAGCCTGTCCCGAAAGTCCCACAGCAAGATAGGGGCAGACCGGCCAACCAATCTTCTTCTCCGTATAGCCCAATGATGGATGCCAGTCATCTTAGTTGACCAGCTAGTCCCATCCGAAGAAGATATAGGCGCTCGTCGACTCCATTGTTGGGAAGAGATTGTACATTGGGCAACTTTTCTCCTTATCATCACTCTACTCAGGAAGATGAAGTGGAAAGAAAGCTCCAAGGGATGTAGCATTGGATCGATATGTTATAGAACCAAGCCCCATGATAGCAAGATATGGAGCTCGGCTTCAACACTGACCCTCCATTTACCTAGAAGATCATGGATGACCAACTGCCACCTCGGTTCAAGATGCCTCAGTTAGAACCTTATGATGGGACTGTCGACCCTATAGATCACTTAGGGAGCTTTAAAGCTCTAATGCTCCTGCATGAAGTAACTGATGTAATTTTTACCGGGCATTCCCTCTACCTTAAGAAGGTTGCCTACCACTAGTATTTAAGTCTTTAGCCACACATGGTCAACTCTTTCAATCAACTCGGTCGGATGTTTGTTGTGCACTTCATTAGTAGTTTTTGGCAGCATCAAAATTTAGATTTTTTTGTCAGTATTAAGCAGTGAAAAAATGAATCTCTTTGGGACTACATCAACCATTTCAATGCCGTGACCTTGGAGGTATGGAACCAGATCAATCAATGGCCATGACTACACTCAAGGCTGGACTCTTCCAAAACGACCTCTTGTTGCTTGAAGAAAAGTATCCATAATACTTTATCAAGATGCTAGAGAGAGCCAAGGGGTATGTTAATGTAGAAGAAGCTTGGGATCAACATGGAGAGAACCCAGGTGATGGATCACAAGCAAAGAATGATCAGGGAGGAGAAAGATTACCAATGTGTAGGATGACATGCCAATGAGGGTCTTGCCAATCTCGAACTCCATCTTAGAAGACTGAGCTAGATCCCTTCCACACAACATCGATCTAGAACTCCCTCGTGGAGGTTTTACAATTTTATTCCACTTAACACCCCACGGGCACAATATTGATGGAGATAGAACATCAGGAAGAGCTGCCGAGGTCGAAGAAGATGACTATGCCGGCACGTGTGAGAGATGCAAAGAAGTATTATAGGTATCATCAGGACCACAGTCATGACACTAAGGAGTGTTGGCAACTCAAGGAGAAAATAGAAGTACTTATTCGATGAGGGTGGTTACGATGCTATGTTGATGCCTGGCCAAACCGAGAAGAGCCTCAAGGTGAGCCGCCACATCATGAAGACCCCCAGAGGGACCAACCAGTAATAGGAGAAATCCACACCATCTCTAGGAGGCAGTTCGGCCACACCTCCTCCAAACCAAGCCAAGTAGAAGAAAGAAGCTGAAGAAAAGAAAGGTCATGGATGAGATTGTCTTCTCCGAGGCTGACCTAGAAGGGATAAAATATCCACACAATGATCCTATAGTCGTGACTCTAAATGTTTCAAATTATGATGTACACTATATTCTGGTTGATAATGAAAGTTCTATAAATATCTTATTTTATGTGCCTTTGTATGAATGGGCTTGATTCTCAAGCAACTAACCAAGAAGAACTCTCCTCTAGTCAAGTTCTTCGATAGCACGATACTTGTAGAGAGAGCTATTTCTCTTCCTATGATAGCAGGATGAGCTCCAAAGTAATCTACCATTGAAGTAAATTTCTTAATTGTAAAATTTTCATCTGCCTATAATGCTATATTAAGTTGGCTCGGGCTAAATTCTCTCCGAGCCATGGTGTCCACTTATCAACTGATGATGAAATTCCCAACTCATGGGATCGGTGAGCTCCAAGGGAACCAACAGCTGGCCAGGGAATGCTATATGGTGACCCTACAAGGAGAAGCACTTGAAGACTGCTGACCTATAGATGAATTCGATGTTCGAGATGAGCTAGTAGAACTACAAGATTAGCTGGTAGAGGACCTCATTTCAATACTAGTGGATGAGGTTGATCCGACTAAATCGTCAAGGTCAGCTCCAACTTGTGTGAAGAGGACTGCCGACACCTCGCTTCATTCGTCTAATCTAATGCAAATGTGTTTGCCTGGTTAGCCTTTGACATGTCAGGTATAGATCTGAAGGTCATCATTCATCATCTAAATATGGACCAAAGTATCATCTGATTAGGCAGAAGAAGCATAGTTTCATTCTCAAGCAGCAAAAGGTGATACAAGAAGAAGTTGACAAGCTTCTAAGGGCCAGTTTCATTCAAGAAGTTTATTATCTGAAGTGGTTGGCCATTTAGAAAGACAAATGAGAGGTGGTACCTATGCATTAACTACACTGACCTCAACAAGGCATGCCCTAAGGATAGCTATCCACTATCTTGGATTGACCAATTGGTAGATGCAACCTTAGGCCATCAAATCATTTCTTCATGGATGCCTTCTTTGGCTACAACCAAATTCGCATAAGCCCTGAAGATGAGGAAAAAATAGCTTTTATTACTAACCAAGATCCTTTTTGCTATAGAGTCATGCCGTTCGACTTGAAAAATATAAAAGCGACTTACAAAGACTTGTCAACAAGGCCTTCAAGGAGTAGATCAGGAGGAACATGGAGATATATGTGGATGACATACTTATTAAAAGAAGAGTCATGGAGTGCCACATCACCGACCTTAAAGAGATCTTCGCAATCCTGCGACACTTCCATATGAAGCTCAACCCCAGCAAGTATGCCTTTAAAGTCACCTCCAGTAAGTTTCTCAGCTTCATGGTGTTGCAACAAGGGATTGAGGCCAACCCCAAGAAGATTCAAGCACTTTGGGAGATGATGCCCCTGAAGACTGTCAAGGAAGTGCAATGCCTGATGGGAAAATTGCAGCCTCAGTAGGTTCTTCTCGAGGTTGGTTAAGAAAAGTCTCCCATTTTTTAAGACTCTCAAGTGAGTGAAGGACTTCTAGTGGTTGGAGGAGTGCTAGATCACATTCAACAAATTGAAGAAGTACCTCAGCTCGCTGAAAGAAGAGTGCCCTACAAGCCAATCACATGAGTGATGTGATGGGACTTTTCTTTATAAACTTCCAACTCATATAATGATATTTTTATTTGATAATAAATAAGGCATTGATTCATCATTTTAGCTGCATCTTAGTATGTTTAAGATTATGATGAACTCCATGGATTAGGACAATGATTTTAGGGTCATAAAGAGTTTATATTTGTAAATTTAAAATTCTAAAATCTTAATCTTAAATATTCTTAATCATAGAAATATTGAGTTGGGGATCAATATTTCGGATAGACTGGCACATCCTATGTATGCTCGATGGAGATAGTGACTAATTTCATAGACCACTTGTGTGAGACACTAATACAAAGATGTGAGTGCTCATTAAAAAATGAGTTCACTGAATTGACTCATCGATAGAGAATATCTTATGAAGCCTTACTTACATATCAAAAGATGATTCTCTTAGTGGAAGTTATGCAAATGATTCTTAGAACTAAGATCACCATGAAATCTTGTGCACATGAACTCATATTTTGGTTCATACCTAGATATGGCAAGATATGTACGGAATGTTCTGGATATGATGGAGTGTGTATGAAAGTTGTGAGTCAGTCAACAAGAAATCGATCACTCCTAGTAAGAGGAGATTGCATCATATTAATTCTCATCTCTAGATGACTCAGAAAAGTCTTTTGGCTAAAAGTAGGATGAAGATTAGAAAAAAATTTTAATACTTCAATATTAGAGTCATCAATGATTAATAAAAAATTGATATGAATATATATTTGAGTTTGATATATTTTCATGCTCATGAATATATTCGAGATGTAGGGATGATCAAAAGATTGAATTACACGATAACTTACCATCGAAAGATATATTTGATATTTCTATCAAATTTTACATCTTCTGGGTAGTTATAATGTTGAAAATTATGTCCTAAAGCTAATCGTCTAATAATTATACTACTTATAAATATATATAAATTATTATTAATAAAATTATTAATTTTTCATCATAAAGTGTACATCTTCTTCTTGAACTGCTATATTGTGATGAAGTCCTTAGAACTACTTTTCATTCGATAAAAAAAATTATCGTATAGTTTTTAAATTTATTCACGATCAAACGATATGCTATTACTAGGATGATAGCGTTTATCAAGTATAGATCGTTGTATGCTATATGGGTTGGTTATCCTCTTAACCAAGGAGTGTAGAGACACTGATATGGCATGCAGGTGAAATATAAGGGTATATTTCACTGAACGTGACTAACTACGGAGTACTCTTCTATCAAGAGTTGCTTGTGAAGGATATGGGTATAAGTGTCCCTCCGACCTGAGATCACCATGGTGACTTGCAAATTACTCACTGTGCTTTGGTGCTGGACTATCTGAATTTTAATTCAGTGATGAAAGATTTTTGGACATAATCAAGTATTTGTAAAGTCGGTATGTGAGTCAAGATGAGATTGATCGCTTCTGATTTCAAGAGATAGTACTACTTTGTATTTCAATTTAGTAAAACCTAGGCCTGGATAGTCCTTGTGAGGAGTCACAAGATTTTTGAGGTTGAGATACATTATAGATGTACTAATTAAGAGTTGATAGTTTAACTCTGAAGTCATCCTGGGTACTGAGAGTTAAAGGGATGAATTATATGATAACCATAGTTTAGAGTTCTTGAATATTGCTTTGTAATTATTTGGCCTATCTAGATATCGGGTACCATTGCTAGATGGTCACTTTGATTGATATAGAATTTGTTCCTATGCTACCTGCTTACATTTGAACCTATGGGGTCATAATCAAAAAAAATTTCTAACTGATCACATGACTGATCAACGATTAAGAATCTTTTAGGGGTATAATCATCAATATGATTGATGATTAACTTTATGTAAAAGTTATAATGAAATAATTTGCTAAGAATTAGTGAATTATAGGATTAATTAGTAATTAGATTACTGATTAGCTCAATTTGATTGAGCATTAAGATTTAGATCAAGTCTAATTGAATTGGATTAAATTAGATTTGATCTGATTAGGTTATTTGATGACCTAATCGCTAAGGGTGTTTGATTTTTGATTTGATCAAGACTTGGACTCGGTTAATTTTGATTGGATTAAAATTTAATTGAGTTAATTATGCACCTAATTAAATTACGTTCACATATCTAATTGGGTCTAACCTAATTTGATTTGGTTAGGACTTAATTGGATCAATTTGGAATTCAAATCGGTTTGAATTTCAAAGTCCCTTGCACACCTCATCTCCATGCCCTTTCTCATCAATGCAAATACCAGATTTGTGTGAGAAATAATCCATGCATAAGCCCTCTTGTCATCCACTTTGGATAAGGGATAAGTTGGTAGAAGTTTGAATTCAAATGGTTTGAATTTGAACTAAACAACTTAATCTTATCTAGTGGTTATGAGACCCTATCCTTATCCCCATGCCTATCTTAAGAAGGCCTTTGATTTGTGCAACAAATTTGATGCTTTTTACCATGAGAAAGGGTTTCTCAGAGTGGGGTGTGATATCGAGAAGGGGAGGGCTTTCTGTGCGTGTAAAAGAGGAAATCTAGTTCCTCTTGGGCATGAGGTTTTGGGACGGGTATCCTAGGGCTACGATTAGAGTTTTAGAAAGAGTGAAAAGAGAGAATAGAGTTCTCTATTTCTTCATCTTCCACCACTTAATCTTCCTCCTTGACGTGCTTCTTCATCCTTCAAAAGAGTTCGAGTGAACTGATGAAGGAGCGTAGATCAGCCAACAAGAAAGTTTCGCACAAGCTAGCACTCCTAGGAAGATCGATGAGTGTAGGACTTTGAGTGGACTTTTCGTAGAGGCCAGACATCCTATATGGGTATGAGCAATTGAAAAGTACTTCTTACCATGAGATTTAGTCACGACAATCAGGTACCTATGCTCTAGTAAGATATTCGATCTCTGTAGATTAGATCTACCTGTGATGGTCTAGATGTGATCTCAACTATAGCAGATGTGATCTGCTACCTGCATTGATATGATCAATCATATTTAGATTTCAGATATTGCATAATTTTCATGTCATATGATCCTTTAAAGGTAGTTTTAGATCTGATCAAAGCAAGCATAATAGATTAAAATGTTTAATCAAGTCTAATTTTCACTAAAAATTTTAAAATTGCATGCACGAAACTACCTACATCAAATGGTATCAGAGCCATGGTTCGATATGATATGATTTTATATACATTTAAGATCTAATTTTTTTTATTTAGATTAGATCTAAATAATTTTATGCTCAGATCTGATATTAGATTGGTTACATATATGATATGTGTTAGATTAAATGATTCGATTAGCAAGTACTCGGATTGGATTGATCATCAAGCCGTCCGATCATAAAAGCAAGTAGAGTTTAAAGATCCTCTCTTTCCATTCGATGGGGTACTCTTATGGCATGTAGGGATGTCATGTGATTTTATCCCATGATGAAGAATACGAAAGAAAGAACTTACTTTTCTACAATACCCTAGATCTGAAAATCTTAGGATTATTGTATATGATACAATTTGTATGAAAAGAAGTAACATCTAATCTTAATGATTAAAATTATTTTAATCATGGAGAAATAAAATCTAAAATCATAAAAATTTAGATTAGATCTAAAATTTATTTATGATTGATTTTATTTTAGTTTATATAGAATTTTTCAGATCTGAAACTATGCAATAGTTGTTAGCACGCTTGTTGAGCTGACCCAAATTTTGAATTGAGTCGACTCAGTTCTCTAGTTTAGTCGGCTCAGTTTCCAACTGAGCTAACCCAATTGCAGTAGGTGGATAAAATAGGTTATTTTTTATTTACAGTGAGTCGACTAAGTTGCAGACTTAGTCGATCCACTGTAGTGAACTGACTCAGTATAGGGGTGAGCCGACTAAGTTTCAAAATAAATTTTTTTTGCATAAAATTGATTTAAAATATTTATAAATTAAAATTATTTCAAACCCAACCTAAATTCATGTTAAATTCAAACTTAATTGAGAATTAAGGGTTGAATTAATTAGATCTAGAATTATGAAATAAAGATCTAATGACATTATATAAAACATGGAGATATGGATTAGCTCAAATCAAGTCCTCTTAATTAGGTTAGACTTTATTGAAAATATGTCCTAAAGCCAATCATCAGTCTGTTGACAGTTG
>KE506701.1:30547-41960 GCA_000441515.1 Elaeis oleifera | reverse complement strand
AATTGAAAATTATAAAGAAAGTCCCATCGCAACACACTTACGATTGGCTTATAGGGAACTCTTCTTTCATTGCCATAATCAGAAACTTCCTCTAGCCCATCACTAGAAGTAGTGGACCAAAGATATCCATTCTCCACACAACAAAGGGCTATGGGGAGATGGTCAGCGTGAGCTCCATTGTTGGTCTCTATTGAATGTTGTCATTGTTTGCACTTCCTAACAAGGTCAAATGCATCCCACTGCAAGGTTGGCCAGAAATATCTCTGATGGATTACCTTGTAGGCCAGCAACCTTCCCCAGATGATCTTCATAAATTTCTTCATGGACTTCTTGAAGTGCATAATCGGCCTCGACTAGTCTTAAGCACCGAAGGAGGGATAGTAAGAATGACTTTTTGTAAAGTTGTCTTTCTAGATAAACATATCTAGGGCTTGCCACTTAATCCTCCAGGTTTTGGCCTGGACGATCGACAAAACTCCATCGAGGAGGTAGCCAATCAAGGGGTCTACCCAAGTTGGCTCTGATCGAACTATAGGATGGCAGGTTCTTCCTCGATGCTTGGCTTTTGCAGATGCTCGATGAAAACTCATCTACTAGGATTGGGGCATCTTGAAGTAGCAAGATGAGACAATGCATCTATTTGGGTGTTCTCTAATTTGGGTATCTATTGCACTTTGAGGCTTTGGAAAGCCGCTGAGAGCTCCCTAGGTTTCTACAATATCGGGTCATCTTCGATCTCCAGGCTTCATATTCTCCTCAAACTTGTTCGACGACAAGGTGTGAGTCCGTGAAGATCCTTAGGGCCTTTATCCCAAGCTCTTTAGTAATGCCAAGACTTGCAATCAGGGCTTTGTATTCTGCTTTATTATTGGAGGTACCAAAGTTGAACTGAAGAGCATACTCCATCACAGCTCCTTCTGGGCTTGCAAGGATAATCCCAACCCTGCATCCTTGAGAATTTGAAGCCCTATCTACATGAAGGATCCAATGCCAAGGTTCTATCCCCTCATAGGTACTGAGCCAAGTCATTGTCTGATATGGTGCATTCCATAAGAAAGTCGGCCAAGACTTGAGTTTTCATTGCTAATTTTCATTGCCAATTGGGGATGGTAGTGGATATCATGCTCTTCAAACTCAATCGCCACCTTGCCATCCATTCGGAGGTGTTAGGCCTTTGAAGGATTGCCTTCAGGGGTTGGTCCATTAGGACGATCACTGAGTGGGCTTGGAAATACAGTGAGAGCCATCATGCAGTGGTGAGGAGGGCATAAATCATCTTCTTAGCTTTCGAGTATCTCATCTCTATGTTTTGGAGGAGCTTGCTAGTGTATTAGATCGAATTTTGGCTTCCGACATTTTTTTGGATGAGCATCGAGCTGGTAGCGGTAGGTGAGACTGACAAAAATAAATATAAATCATCATCTGGTCAAATTGGAGAGTAGTGGGGGGTGATCTGAGGTAGTGTTTGAGCTCCTCGAATGATAGTCGGCATTCTTTCAACCACTCGAAATTCTTCATTTACCTAAAGATTTTGAAGAAGGGAAGATACTTCTCGACCAATCATGAAATGAATTGATTGAGAGCGGCCACACAACCTATTAGTTGCTGCATATCTTTCTTCATATTAGGGTGTTTCATTTCTGTCAGCACTCAAAGCTTCTCTAGATTGGCCTCAATCCCACATTAGGTCACCATAAATTCTAGAAACTTGCCTGAGGTCACACTGAAGGTGCACTTATTGGGCTTGAGCTTCATTCAATTCTGCTTAACTCACCAAACAATTCCTTCAGGTCGGCAATGTGTTGGTTAGCACAATGCTCTTGACCAGCATGTCGTGGATATAAACCTCTGTGTTGCGCCCAATCTAGTATTTGAACACCTTATTGATGAGGCATTGGTATGTCGCCTCTGAGAATGCATCCATGAAGCTCAGGAGCTAGTACCCTGAAGTGGTGTCTACAAGTTGGTCAATTCTTGGGAGGAGAAAGCTATCCTTCAGGTATGCTTTTGTTAGAAAGTGGGGTGGTTTCGTACGTATAGTTTAAAATTTTTATAAAATAATTTTATATGCAGCGGAAGTAAATTAAATTTAAAATTCTTTTAATTTAATCATGTACCAAATCAGATCTAAACATCATGCTTAGGATCTTGATACAAACACGTCACCAAAATTTAAAATCTGGAATCAAAACAAAAGATTAGTAAAATAAATCCGACAATCTGACTCCATACCTTCGGATCCTGCGGATGTCTAAGGTTCGAGATGTAGCTGCATAAGCATCCGATCTCTGCTGGTATCTATATGGAGATGTCTGATCGAAGCACCAAGACCACCGATGTATTAGCATCTTGTAGGTCTCACTCTTTAGCTTTGGATCTTGCCCATTGTTCTTAAAAATAATTGAACAGGGTCTTGCACAAACCCTTTGTGCTGAGTCACAGGAATTCTTCTAGATCACCAAGAAAAATCAAGAATCCTTCTTGGTTTTCTATCTCTTTCTAAAGCCTTTCTCTCAGATCTCTATCTGGAGGTGCAACTAGGTAATGGGAACAAGGAGGAAAAAGTCATTGGGGAGAAAGAAATAATAGGCGGTAGAAAGTTACACTAACTTCTCTAGTGCATACAACATATGCATAACCACATCACATAAAAACTCTCCCCTTTCATAATTTTGTCACACAAATACCTTCTTTCCTATGCTAAATCAAATGAAAATCATGTTAGAATAGTTAAGCTTTATCTCTTATCCAAATAAGAGTCCTAACTAATCAAGAAACCAATAACTACCTCTCCATACCTCTTCACGCGCGTACATGAGAAAACCAACATGAAAATCACCATCCATCCTTCTTTTCTTCATGCAAAATGGAGAGAGAAGCTCAAAAAATCTAGGCTCAAAGGGTCAAGATCAATTTGGTTCAAATTGAGTCCAAATCGAGCTCAAATTGAATCCGAATCAAATCAAATTCGAAAGACTATCAAACCTGATCCAATCAGGATTGAAATCCATATCTGATTTGGATAATTGAACCTAATTAGTATTAAATTAAATCAAACCTAACTAAATTAAATTTGATTTAAATTAGTTAAGACTTAATCTATAATTTAATCAGTCTCAATTAAATTACAATATTTACAATTAAGTTTCTGTACTAACAAATAGCAGTTGCTACATCTGTCACACTTACAAATTAGTAATTTTCAATATTCAAACCATTAATACAATTGTTAATTCAAATATGATCTAAGCTGTTGATTAGGTCATGCTCTTTTTGTATGTGACCCCTTAGGTTCTATTCTGTTTGGTAGTGAGACATACCATGATCTCCATCACAGTATCATCAAAACTCCTTTCGATGGATTGGAATGATTCCAACTTATCCCAACAAAGATTGTTGATCAAAAAATGATCCTAGTGAGTTCTCACGATCCACTAGTGATGCCTAGCAGTATGTAGTGGCAATCCAGTAGAATAAAAAATAAACTCCTAGGTGCAGTTACCGTGTGATATAGTCCCTCTATCATGAGTCCCGACTAGACGGAGGTCATGGAGAACTTGTCAAACCTCATCGTCAGTCATATACTAAATTGGCTCGACTCAAGTTCATTGTGAATCTTGTAGAAACTCTTTTCTAGTATTCACACTTACTCTAACTAGAGACTTCCTGAATTCAGTCTCGCAAATCGCATCAGACTACTCTTTTTCTACCAAAATCAATAGATTCCATCTAGGTGCATCCTACTCCAAATAGTGAATCTGAACCTACAATAGCCGACATACACAGCAAGGATCCAAATGGCTAGAGACCAAGAGAACGTATAGTCAAACTAAATAGCCTCACTGTGAATAACCAACATACTACAGGTCAAAGGACTAGTCACACCACTGCAGCATCGAGAAAACTACTGACGAGTGAGTAGACATCCAAGTGATTTTTCGTGTTGGTCATACTCAGTGCAAGTTATTCTCTAACAACCATCAGATTCTCATCTCAGTGTACCCACATTACAGATTCGAGACTCATCTATCCGAAAAGGAGGTGATTTGTGTATCGATAATAAATGGATTGATCACTATCCTCCATGATGATCCTACGATTGGGAGTATTTAGAAATTAATCACTAATGATGTATGTCTCAAATTCTCAACACCTTGAGAATATATAAAATCCTCTTTATTAATTTTTAGGACAAATCATGGACACATACTACATGATTGATAATAAAAAATTGCCCGACAAGTATAAAAATATATCCTAAAGAAAGATATGCATCAGCCAAGATTGACTTCTAAAGCATACATCTAACAAACTTTCACTTGCACTAAAGTCAATATGCTATATACCTTAGCCCCATCTTCTAAAGGCAGGCTTCGATCTTTAGCTGGCTGAGTGGCTTGGGCCTACCACATCCTATGTAGAGTTTACTCTCTACACCTCTATATATTTTTACTCGAGGTAATCACGTATATCCCTGCTCTATATGCTTGGACTTCTAGTGAGACCTTGACTCCTTAGCGAGGGCTATGGACTATTATCTTTGTAGTACAGTGTCATGGCATCCGATGGCATGGCATCCAGTTTTGCAACTATCATAATAACCAGAATGCATCTGGCACATCTATAGAGTACTCAGCTTCCATTGGTCGGTTGTTTGAAATCCTTCCAACATACCGAACCAACATAATTCAAGAATACTTTCTGATGTAGACGTTCCACCATCAGTATTAATGTATCCTCCCACTATTAGCTCTAATTCTTCTTCAAAGATCAGGAACAATCTCTTGATGCTTCTTAAGTACTTAAGAATATTTTCACAATAATCCAATGCTCCTAGCCTTGATTCAATAAATATCTGCTCGTGACTCTCATAGCAAGATATACTAAGTCGAGTACATAGTATGGCATACACCTATACTCAAGAGGATAGCAGACCTCTCTTGAAAGTTTTATGCTAAACCCTTTCAGCACCTCTCTATGTACTTGTCTGTGAAAATCTAAACATCCTTTAGATCTATCTATATAGACCTTTATTCTCAGAATACAGGACGTTTGCACTAAGTCTTTGATGAAAATTCTATATGCAACCACATCTTAATCGATGTCAGTATAGAAAACTCCCACTGACCTTCATGTAAACACATGATTCCTCATTTTTGATGAGATCACATCACCGAAATGATTATTCCAACTCCAGGATACTTGCATAAATCCATAAACGGATCCTTGCAGTGTGATCTCTATCATTGGAAGTGTAATCCAAAGGCCACTCTATATAGATATCTTTCAAGACAACCATTTAGGAGGGCTATATACACATCCATCTCTCAAGATCGATGTCCAACATCATCTCATTGTAGATTTTGGAATTATCTCTATGTTCCTAATCTCTCCTGAGAAACATATTCTCTGGATCCTCTGTAAGAATACCAAGTACCTTCAGAAGGATGGAAGATCCTGCTTGATCTATGAGGTGGAAGAGGTACTACAAGAATTGACTCATCATGATTAGGTTCTATAGATCCTATGGCTCGTTGCTCTTTAAAGACTCTCTCTTCGAGCTTGTCCTCTCATAGTTTCAAAAAAACAACATGATTGCCCACAATCACACTGTGAACCACTGAAAAAAAAAGTATATCCCCAATTATTTAGGATGCTCATGAAATGAGCTTTCATAGACCTATCCTCTAACTTATCCGCCATACCATATCTCATATGGTGTGATGGAACCAACTTTAGAGAAAATCTAATTTAAATTTCATAAATTAAAGCATAAATCAGTGATATTCATGATGGTCCGGACCATGTCTCATATAGTACCACTCCTCCTTTCAAATATCCCATTAAGCTGAGATGTACAAGGAGGATTCCATCATGAAACTATGCCATTTTTTTGAGTAAATCGAGAAATTTTCTATTTGATATTGTGTCCTCGATCTGATCGAAGTATCTTTAGAGTTTTTTAGTTACTTCTCTACTTCACATCTGATTTCTTTAAACCTTTTAAATGCTTCAAATTTGTATCTCATATATGTACCTATACCATAAATGATCATCAGTAAAGATGATGCAGTAGAGATAACCTCCTTCATCTGACTCATCAAATGGACTGCATACATCAAATGTGTACTAAGGTAAGTATCTTAATGTCCTATTCCCTGATCCCATAAACGACAGTTTGGTCATTAATCCTCAAAGAGATGATTCACAGACTAAATATGACTCAACAGTCAATGAGTCCAAAGATCCATTTTTTCTCCAATCGGTAAATCACTTCTCCTATATGACCTAGCCTAAGGAACCACCTATATACTTTAAGTTATTTAATCTCTGGATCTCTCAAACCCAATGGCATTCTCTGTTTGCTCAAATAAGTACACATATGCATCACTATGCAAATATTAGAGACTGTCTCTAAGAACTGAATCCAAAATGGTAGTCGCAGAGGTTAAGTGCCCATGGTCACAGTGCAACTTTTGTACTATTGTGGACTCAAAAGAATCACTTCATCTTTTCTCAGCCCTCTCGCTTCCCTTAAACCCTTAAGTGCACTAAGAGGCACTAGATTCTAATAATCAACTGTGAGAAGAGAAAATTGTCAGATCAATTTTGAGCAATTTCGATATGCCTTTCAAAGGCGTGTCCATATTTCTTCAGGCTTTCTCAGTATGTACCTCTAAATTTTTTAAGATCCCTTAGTTACCAATATATTGACTAATTCAGATAAGGTACTATAATGTTTATTCATGTAATAGTTTCACAAACTACCCATATGAATTAGGGATTGCAGGATCAAATCCATTAGCAATTTCTTATGCATGGTCATGTCGAGCTTCTCAAGCTCCTCAATATCCTTAATCATTGTCAAACAGTGATCATGGATGAATTGCCTATCACACATCTCATACGCTGTACGATTCTAATCACCTCACAACTATTGCAGATGAGTCAGCATGTTGTTAGCAGTCTACATGTCCTTATGCACACATTGGAGCTCATCAATCATGGACTCTAATTTATAACACTTAACCTAATTGTCATTATCCAGCCATTTATCAAGTATAGCTCGTTGACTATGGTTTGGACAAGCTGATGACATTTGGATAACTTGGTCAAGAACATGACTTAATATTCTAAAAACTAAAACAATTCTTAGGTTTCTAAGTTAGAATAGGTAATTGGTTTCGGCTAAGTGATTGATATCTAGGATTTGAGCTAAAGGATTGGAAGCTGACATAATAAAATACAGAGAATAAAGATTCTAATTAGATGATTGTACTTATAAATATTTATTCTAAAAACTTTTAAAATAAATAAAGATTTTCATTAATTTTTCAAGTCTCTCATACTCCTCGAGTGGAAAATAAAAATTCTAACGTGATAATTAGGCTTTTAGTGGGTGCTATGATACCACCAATGTACGGCACCTCACCTAACAATTATTGATGACACGTACACCAATGTGTAGATAACTCTTTATCCAGATACTTCTCTAAGCATGTTGCAACGACTTATTCTCTAAGTCATATGGGCTTACCTAACAGTTATTGACTACACTCCTTAGTTAACCCAACCCATCGTTCACCAGCGGATGCAAATACATCATTGGGTTCCTCACCTAATAGTTATTGGGTCCAATCCCATCTTTACCCCAGAGTATCTAACGTCAATAGAGTAGTTGTACCTTTTCGATGCAACTGAGTCACTGTAACCAGCTGAGAAAATTAATGTCAGAAAAGGCACCCGCATCTCTACAATGGTGGAAGATCGATAGACCTAATATTTAGTGAGAAGATTTAGGTTCAGGTCTCTTCTAATAATTACATACATTTGATGTAGATGACTGATCTGATTCAAATCAGCACATCTCATGTCTGACCAACCTAGTCGGCATGGATGAACATGAATGATCAAGCAACCTTATTCAGTTTCTAATCGATCAAATTGGCCAGATAAGTGAGATCGATGGAAGGGTCGGCCGATGCTTGCCTCAGACACCATCAAAATGGCCAAGTAAGCATGCTCTCAATTAAAACCAACGATCAAGCTACCAAACTTACTTTAGACACTAATTGATCTATTAGAATCCAACAGGTCAGCCTAGTTACTCAGACTCGGACCATTGAGCCAAATTTGATCTTGATTTAATCAATTCATATCACATATGAATCAATTTGACCAACTACAATTACACTCAATTTTGAGCTATTTTACCTAATCCCAACCAATTTTTGATTAGGTTCGATCAACTGCTCAAAATTGAAAAGAATTCTAGCCTGATCTAATCAATGACCCTAGTTATAGTTTAGTCTCTAAAGCTAATTTGTTCAACCCATACTTGAAGCCCATATTTTATGCATTAAAATTTAGATCTTAAATTCATAATTTTAGATCTTATAGTTTTGAATCTTAATTCTCAATTAAATGCATTATGTACATGGATTTTAGTTTAAATATCGAAATAATTTTTAATCTAAACTATTTGCATTGTATCTCATACAATTTTACTGTCTGCAGAATCGAGTCAACTCATTCTAGTACTTGAGTCGACTCATTACAGTGAGACGGCTCAATACTGAGATAAATAAAAATCTGTAGACCTAGCCTGCATAATTGAGTCGGCTCATCTACAAACGAATCGATCCGTCAGGGTCTCGAGTTGACTCCAACAAAATAAGTTGACTCACCAAGTACTTGAGTCGACCTGAACAAGAATCGAGTCGACTCCATAGGCGTGCCAGCCACAGTTTCAAAATTTTATGCAAACAGAACTTCGGATTTTGGATCTAAGATTTTATAGAATTAAGTTTCAGATCATGCATCAAAATTATATATCAAATATATTATTTTTATCTAAACACATATCTCAATACATGGATAAATAGATCTAAATCTAAAATATGTATCACATATAATTTTTATTCACCATTCATCTTCATGAAAAATATCACAAGCGAAACCCCTACACGTCATAAAAGAATCCATCAAATGGGCAAGAGAGGGACTTTAATCCCTTCTTCCTCTTATGACCGGATGGCCATGATAATTATCCCAATCTGAATACTAAGCTACTAAGAGATCTAATCTAACATATCACATATATAATCAATTAAAATTTAAATCTAATTATCTTTCACATGTCAGACATATGAACGATGATTCAAATCTGTGTAGGGTTTCAAGGTGGGCATACTCAGTGGAAGCATAACGGATTTAAAATTAATTATAAAATCTTAAATATTAAATCTTTAAACTAGCATCTCTTTGATGATTAACAATCATATAATATATATTCATAATAAAATTCAAGCTATAGAAGAATACCTACAACGCTTAAACCAAATTTCGACAGAACTTCCACCAAGCACCCAAGTGTTCGCCCTCCAATGGTGATCCACACAGGGCTATGATCAGGATGCCAACTCTTTAAGATGATTTCTTCACCAAAATTATTACTCTAAAATTTTTTGGGACAGTAGGACCTCAAGACCTTCTTCCTCTCCTCCTAGCCTTCCTATCCCTACCTTTCTTCTCTCCTTGTCTTCCTTATATCTCTTCTTAGGCTCTTGTCCTAAAATCGGACTTGTCCTTACTATTTTTGAACTTTTTCTAACAAGAGAAGAAAGAGACTAATTGGACAATAAGGAGAGGATGTTAGAAAGAAAGAAGGAGTTGGAAATCTGAATGAAACAAATCTCCTGTGCAACCCCTTTAAATAGTTAGCGATAGGTTGCCTTCGACAATGTCTCACGCCCTCTCCACATGCCATTTCACATCCACAAAAATTTTCACACCCCTTAATGAAATCTCACACCTATCAGGAGCCTCATGATATATGGCAAGTATCGAAAACAAATTCAAGAGATGCTTCGCACAGAAGGACTCTTCAGAATATTTTTTTTATGTTTCTCTGATGCATCACGCAGCTTCCTTGGCATATTTTTTTCACCACCACACATCAACACACTTTGCCATCCAATGGATCAATTTATAGATGCTAACTTGCTGATGGCATGAGAAAACCTAAAATCAAAAGGTGGTGTGACAAATGGATTAGAGTCCTTCACAAGTTGGACTCTTGGTTAGGCGCATGGATCAAATTGGCAGGATTTCAAACTTCAACTAATTTCACGATTAACCAAAGATGATTAAGCCATAGAAGTACTCTTCTGCACTCAAATTAACTCAAAATCATTAAGAATTTTTTTCATGGTGGAACATTGGATAAAGATGAGGAACGGGCATCCCATCTCATGGGATGCCAAATCTGTTTCTGCGCACAAAAACTGCACCCCACGCACAAGAAAATTTTTGATGCATGGACACTAGGTTACTCGGCTCCAAATCTCTAATACATGCAGCCAAGGGCTGATCCAACTCAAATCTAAAATTATTTTAAATTAATTTAGATTTAATTATCCCAATCTGAAATCAATTTCGAACCCGATTGGAAATAAGAAGCTAGGGTTTGCAACATGTGCTAGCATGTCTATTTGCAAATATGATCTAATCCAATTAGACCTCTGATCAATTTCTTGTATATGACCCACTGAATTTCACATCAATCTAGCAGTGGGTCTGAGTATAAGTCAATTTGATTTGATTAGAATTTAATCTAACTAATCTAGATTCAATCGAGCTAATCCGATTTCAGCAATTAAAACTCTTTTAATTGGTGGTTGAATTAAACTCTTTAATTCGATCAAACCTACAAAATAAGATTGACATTTAGTAACATATCATGTCTACCTGAAAGATATAAAATTTTGATGAAAATACTAAAAATATCTTTCAGTAGAAAGTTACCGTGCAATTCGATCCTGCGATCTTCCTGCATCCCAAATATAACTCTGGATATGGAATGATGTCAAATCTAATATTATACTCATATTTCTCTTAATATTTAATGATGATTTAATTAATAAATATTAAAAAAATAATTTTATTCTACTTTGATCAAAGACTTTCTGAATCATCAATCGATCAGAGCAAGTAGGATGCGATCTCCTCTTACCAAGAGTGATCGATTTTATGTTGACCTACTCACAATCTTCATACACATTCCACCATATCCAAATTACTCCATACATGACTAAGTCATGAATGAGTATGAACCAAAATATGAATTCATGTATACAAGATACTATGGTAGTCTCAGGTCAAAGGATTACATGCACAACTCCACTATAAGAAATATCTTTTGATGGATAAGTAGATTCCATAAGATATTCTTAAGGCAGATCAATTCAGTGAATTCATTCTCTAATGAGCATCCACATCTTTATATTAGTGTCTCACATAAGTGGCTTATGAGATCAGCCACTCTCTCCATCGAGCATACATAGGAAGTGCTGGTCTATTCGGAACATTTATCCCCTACTCAATACTCCTATGACTAGGAATATTCTAAATC
>KE506700.1:153848-166620 GCA_000441515.1 Elaeis oleifera | reverse complement strand
TCTCATTGGGTCATGAGAATCATCTATAAATAGAGAGGGTCTCTACCTATGAATGAGAGAAGAGAATAGAATAGAAAACAAATCAAATTGAGAGAAGAGAAAAAAAGAGAGAGACAAGCGTGTGAAGAGAGAGGTCCTTCATCTTCTACATCTCTCCCTTTATTGCCGCCTCCTCTCCTTGGGCGTGGATCCTTCTTGAGCATCCTACCTACTGGTGTGAGATGTCACATCATCACATCTCATCCCTCGATTGATTGTGTATGTGAAGCCAATTGGATTAGAGTTCATCTTGCTTTTCTGCAGCGTCTGACGTGCATGCGAAGTAGAGGATCTGCATATCCAAACCTCCATGAAGGTTTATATCAGATAATTTAAGATTTGATCCCTGGTTTCGCTATGATTCAGGTAAGGATTTGATACTTAAACAAGTAGAACATTAAAAAAAATTTAGATGCAACCTGGGCATTCTGGAGGAAAACTGTTTTCTTCCCTTCACAAGCTCCTATGAGTTCAAGGGTAGATAACTGTTTACCAATTGTGTCTTATGCAATTCTCAACATAACTTTTACCTCTAAAATTCTTATAGCTTTGTGAATAGCACAACAAATTATAGTATATTAGTTAAGTCATACCCTTCCATATTATATGGTCATATCTGAATAATACTACCCTTGTGGATAGCATAACAAGGCAGCACTACCAAAATATGCCATAAGCATCACTTAGTCAACATCATACCAATCCCTATAGCAAGCCTTGTGGATAGCACAATAAACTCACAATAGTTTTTGACATACTTTACTGACTTAGTATGAGCTTAGTATCATTAGCTTCATTATGCACCAAGACAGTACCAAATTAGTCCCCACAGCAAGCTTTGTAGATAGCACAACAAGTCTACTATGATTCTTGACATAATACTGGCATAACATGAAGGAAGGCATGGGTAGTGTTCTTAATACTTCATCATTATAACTTAATATAATTTAAATGAGGGACTTAGATCTCATGCACATCCAAAATATATATTTAAAATACATCATCATATATAATTTTTATTCTAATTCTAACTATCAACATGTAAGAGCATATAAGAAAAATCAATTAGTTATGGATTTTTCAAAAATCATCTGAACCATAGGATGATTTATAGGTCAAACCCTAGGTGCAACATAGATTGAACCATCTCATGGTCAATCTTAATACGCCCCAGCTCTCCAAATACCTGGTAGTTTAGTCTTCATTATCATGAAGACTTCCATGAATGCTCGATCTTTATCTGAAAATAAAAAAAATAATTTTATCTATTCTCAAATAATTTTTTTTTATAATTTTACATCAATATGTAAAAATTTCAATCAATAGTTAGAACATACAAAAAAAAGATTCAGCTGATAATACAATGCATCAGGGGCACCCAGTCCCTATGGCAACTCTTGCAGATATATTTATATAATTAGCTAACAGGAAAGTATTCATACATACATCCATTTTATGGATGTATCATAATCTATAACCACTCAACATGCATTTATAATAATTATAAATATGATAATTAACTTTTCATATTATTTAAATTGCGATATCATTCATAAACATGTCGATGGAGATGTTTAAATATTTGGACATAAGATCCATTTAGGATTTTCATTCGGGTTCAACACTTGACCCAAATTTAATTTTAAGTCAAGCATTTGTCATCCTTTTTGAGTTGAGTTGATCAGTTCTTAGATTGATCCTAATCCAACTAGGTTAGCATAGATTCGATCAACCATGACTCAAATCTTAATCTAATTAGGTCAATGACAATTTGATCAACCTAAATTAAATATAATTTCTAATCAAATTAAAATTATGAATTTGATTTAATCTATAATCATTAATTCTAATCTCATTAGATCAATGAATTATAGTTAAACAAATCTATCGACAAAAACTCTAATCCATGTCTGAGGCATCCTTTCCATGATTATAATTTTTTGACTCCACATATACCATGGATAATAACCAAGATGAAAGATCCACAATGATGAGTGCCCAATAACATGGTGGTTGATCCTTAGATCTTAGAAAATACATCAAATACAAGAATCCTAAGTCTTGGCAATGTACATCTAATGTATCATTCCAAAGCTTCACGCATCACATGTACTAGATTTATAATTCCATCGAAAATTATATCATAGGATCTAACTTAAACTTATCTCACAAGTCTAAAGACCATGGAAACTTATATCCTAGTACGATCATGGATTGATAACATTTTTTCATTAACAAAAGATGCATCAAAAATATGAACTAAACATCAATCAGAAAATCTAATTTTGACATAATATGAACTAGATCTAATCCATATCACAATAATAACATGATATTTGATTGAATCAATCAAAGGTGGATCTGATACCACTGTTGGGCTTCGATGATGCAATGAAATATAAATTTCAAAAATTTTTATATGCATTCAACTAATGAAAATAATTTAACAATTAAACTAGACTATCGAAATACAAAAGCCAGAATACCTTGATGATTGCAATCAAATAACATAAGCATGTATAACAAGAAAAGATCATAAGTTATATATCAATATGAAGATAATGATCTGATAATTTTGACATCTCCACAAGATTCCAAAGTAGAAACCCTCCAATGGTGATCCACACAAGACTGATCAGAGCCCTTCCCAATTCGATGTAGTGCTGCAGCCTTTTTCGCAAGTCCGCTGCCATTTGTCCTTCGCAAGAATGGGTTGCACCATAATTTGTATGCCTTTCAGACCTCCACTAGGACCACTCTAGAAATCTTTTTCACAAGAACACACCACACAAAATCAGATTAAATGTTCAACACTTGAACAATCTGATTTTAGGACAAGCATCACATGCTTTCTTTTCTTCCTCCCTTCCTTTCTATTTTCTTTCTTCCTTTTCTTTGTCTTTCTCCAGACTTTTTCCTTTATTTTTTCTCTCATTCCCATGCCTAGAATCAGCCAGATATGGGGCATAGAACCTGGGTTAGCGCCTCCTTATTTATAGGTTACAAAGAGGTGCTATCCAATTCCAATGGACGCCAACCTTTGGCATCCCAACTTCCTCACATGGTGATTTCAATAAATCACTACAATAAAATGATGTGTGGGGTAGTTTAGGAGTAGAAGGACTCTTCTTCTGTATAGAAAAATCTGAACACCATCTGATGGTGCGTGGATAAGGGAATGGCATGAGAAACTTAGAGTCCAAAATAATAAGGACTCTTCCATATTCAGCACACATAATAAAGGGCATCCCATTATTTATGGCATGTGAGTTTCTTCCTACAGAAAGACTCTTCCATCTCTTATGCACATATCCAAGAGTCATCACATGACATGAGGAAATAAAGGAACGCATGAAATTAAGAAGAAAATTTAAGAGGAGTGGAAGAGAAGGACTCCTCCATTCACAATGCCAAAAATAAATATGGCATCCCAATATTTGGCGTGTGGCTTGGCATGGAGGAAGGTGATTTCACAAGGAACTCTTCCATAAAAATCAGATAAGATTATTTAATTATAGGTTCAAATCCAATCATATTAGGTCAAAGCAACAAGTCACGAGTTAGCACAAACACCTTTGTACTGAACTCAATTGAAAACTTGGGCTAATTCATATGCTAGCAATTTAATTAACCCATTAGATTTACAATAAATTCAAACAGATTAGATCAAGATCAAATTTCTATTGTGTGTGACCTATTGGATTCTAAATCTAGCTAGCAGTGGACCCAAACTCTTGATGTAATCCTAATCTGATTAGATTAAATCAGCTCAAGAGTCTCAATCAACTAGGACTCTTCCTAATTAATTTTTGAATTAAACTCTTTTAATTCTGATGAGTCTACAAGTCAAGATTGACATCTAGCAACGTGTCATGACTACCTAAAAGATTTAAAATTTGATAAAAATATCAAAATTATCCTTCCATATCGAGTTACCATGCAATTCAATCCTTTGATCACACAACATCCCAAACAGGCCATAGGCATGAAAACATGTCAAGCCCAAATACCTATCCATATATATCTCGATCTGATAATGATGATTCAGTTGATGATCCAGTAAAATTTTTCTACTGTTCATCCCTACTATGATCAGAGACTTTCAAAGTCATCATCCTATGAGATCACATAGGATGTTCTCTCCTCCTACATGGGGTGACTGATTCCTTGTTGACCACTTACAACCTCCATGCATACTTCATCATATCCAAAATATCCCACACACATCTCAAAGTAGCATGCTAGAGAATAAACTAAAGTAAGGATCCATATACGTAAGGTACTATGGTGTCTCAAGTCAAAAGATCACATGCAACACTCCTATTGGAGAATTATCTATCAATATACTGTAAGGCTCCATCAGATGTTCTTCTTGCGAGTCAGTTCAGTGAACTCATTCTCCAATAAGCACCTACATCTTTATATTAGTGTCACCATACAAGTGATTGTGAGATCAACCACCATCTCCATCGAGCATATATAGGATGTACCAATCTTATCGGTATCATCGATCTCCAACTCAATGATCCAATGACTGGGAACATTTTAGATTGGGACTATCAAGATTTTTGGTCTCACTGACATGATCTCATCATGGTCCTGAAATTATTATCCTAATCTATGGGGTTTATCATAATTATAACAAATATGATGCAGCAAATGATAAAATATAATATCTCATAAATAAAATAACTAATGTCATACAAATAAGCAGGAAGATAATACAGAAAAGTCCCTTCACATCACCCATGCGATTGGCTTGTAGGGCACTATTCTTTCAAATAGGCCACATCTGACCTTGTACATGTCATGGCGTATATGATAGATCCCACTACCAAATATATAATATTCTACTCATACGCTCTCTCTCCTAAGGAGTTATCGAACAATCATTCTTAGAGAGAGTAATTCTATGACCTATCAAAAGATAGCCTCTCTTGAAATTTTTCATGTTGAACCGCTTCAAGATGGTATTGATATATGTGGATTGTGTCAGTCCAAGCATCCTTCTAGATCTATCCCTATAGATCTTCATCCCTAGGATGTAGGATGCTTCTCCCAAGTCCTTTATAGAGAATTGTGATGGTAACTATAGCTTCACACTTTGTAAAGCTAGGACATCATTTTCAAGTAATAGTATGCCATCCACATACAGTACAAGAAAGATGACTACAGAATCAGTAGTCTACTTGTAGATGCAAGGCTCTTCTCCATTCCTAACAAAGCCATACATTTGATTACCTTATCAAAATGCATGTTCCAACTCCTAGATGCCTGCTTAAGTCCATAAATAGATTTATTTAGCTTGCACACCTTAGACTCATCTGTGGATGTGAACCCTTCATGCTGTATCATGTACACCTCTTCTTTCAGCTTTTTATTGAGGAAATGGTTTTGACATCCATTTGTCAGATCTCATAATCTAAATGTGCAGCGATAGTAAGCATAATCTTGATGGACTTGAGCATTGCTACAAGAGAGAACGTCTCATCATAGTCAATACCATAATGCTAATGATAACTCTTGGCATATAGACGGGCTTTATAGGTCTCCATCTTTCCATCTGTTCCTCTTTTCTCCAAAAATCTATTCACACTCTATCAGTTTTATCTCTTCGGCGGATCAACTAGTGTCTATACACCATTGATCTCCATGGATTCTCCCTCGGACTTGATGGCTTCAAGCTATTTTGAGAGTCGGACCTTTACATGGCTTCCATATAAATGATTGAATCCTCATCGTTGTCATCAAGTTTGATGGGGTCACCGTTCTGGACCAAAAATCATAGTATCTATTCGGCTAATGTGGTACTCTACCGGATCACCTTAATGGCACCTCTATTGGCTTTGGATTCAATTCTCCAATCAAATCCAATTCTATGTATCTCGATCCCTCCACCTCTTTAACTTCATCAAGTTCAATTTTACAGGCATTAGCTCCTTCTCCAAAGAACTCTTTTTCAAAAAGACTGTCCTACTGCTGACAAACATCTTTTCTCTATAGCGAGGTAGAAGTAGTATCCTTTAATTTCTTTGGATACCCTACGAACAAGCATTTATCAGACTTAGATCCAAGCTTATTTATCTTTAAATGCTTGACATAAGCTGGACACCCTGAGACCCTAAGGTGTGAGAGCACCAACTTACGCCCAGTCTATATCTCATATGGAGTTTTATCGACAAACTTGCTCGATACCTTATTCAGAATGTAGCAAGTAGTTTCTAGAGCATATCCTTAGAAAAAAAATTGGCAAACTCGAAAAGCCCATCATGGATCAGACTATATCTAATTAAGTTCGATTTTTTTTTTCAGACACTCCATTATGTTGTGGTGTTCTAAGAGGGGTCCATTGTGAGAAAATTTATTTTTTCTAAATATATCAGAAAGTCACTGGTGAGGTATTCACCTCCACGATCTAATCGAAGAATCTTAATACTCTTTTCAGTCTGTTTCTCTACTTCAGTACGAAATCATTTGAATATTTCAAGTGATTCTGATTTATGCTTCATAAGATAGACATACCTATACCTCAATAGGTCATTTGTAAATGTAATGAAGTAGTAGTATCCTCTTCTGATACTTATGTTCATAGATCTGCATATATAGTATATATTAGACATAGGACATCTTGGCTCTCTCATTTTTTTCCTTAAAAGATGACTTGTCATCTTACCAAGCAAACATGACTCACAGGTTAGTAATGATTCACAATCATCTATTTCAAGGATACGTTCCTTGATCAACCTGTAATCCTACTCTTGTTCACATGACCAAGCCTACAATGTCAAAGGTAGGATTCACTAACATTATCTAATTTAAATATTTACTGGATGTGTACATTATACCAATAGATCATGATATTATGTATATGCCATGTCTTAATTGTCCATGCATAATTACAGTATCATTCATAATGATATCATAAAAATTATCTTTAATTATAAACTTGAAATCAAGTTGGGCCAAAAGACCTATAGAAATAACATTCATTACAAAAGAAGGATAATAATAACAATCATCTAATATGACACTAGTGGACTCAAAGACAACCTGCAAAGTTCTCAAGGCCAGAACTGGAACAAGACTTACATCTTCAATATTCAGGAACCACTCACCCTCTTGAAACTTTCTACTTATCTACAGTTCCTGTAATGAATTATATATATTAATCAGACTTTCGATATCCAATACCTAGATAGTAGTATCACAAATAGAGGAATTACAAGGAGTTATCATATAAGTACCTTGTGAAGCAATCATTTGCTTCTTTCTCTTGTTCTTAGGCCTAATTGGGTCAAAAGTGGCTATGTAAGCAGGACAATTTCTTTTTCAATGATCCAACTTCTTACAAAAAAGTATTTTGCCTGGCTCTTGTCAACTTTTGATGTTTTGCTCTGCTTGGGATCGATGGCACGGGATTTCTACATTTTCTTCTTCTTTCCTCTCTTAAAGGATCGTCAGCCTGCAAATGAACCTCCCACAACATGCATTGGCTCTTTCTGGAGCTAGTGGTCCTTCTCAAAAGTCTGTAGTAACACTAGCAAACTATGATAGTTCATTGCAAGTTTCATCATTTTGTAATGATTGAGAAAGGGTAGGTAGAATTTCGATAGCGAGTTGAGGATATCATTCTTACCTAACTATTCATATAACGAAAAGTCAAGTTTGCTTAGGCCTTCAATCTACTCGATCATGTATAGTACATGATTGGTGACTGAAGCCCCTCTCGCATACGGGTATTGAACACTATGCAAGAGATTTTGTGTCTCTCTGCATCCTCAGGGGTACCGAAAGACTCATTCAACATTTGAATAATCTGCTCAGACTGCGCATCCTCGATCTTACGATTAAATTAGTCATTCATAGCTGCCCTCATCACACAACGCATAGTCATTCAGTCATTGAGCCACTTCATGTAAGTGTCTCTCGTGGTATGAGGAGCACTGATAGTAGGTTCTTTAGGTGCCTCATCCGTAAGGATGTACAAAATCCTCTCATACTCCAAGATGATCTTCAACTTTCAATACCACCTATCAAAGTTGGGTCTGGTGAGCTTGTCGCTATCCAACAGCGAACGAAGGGTTAATATTTTAGCCATAGCTAAAAGAAAAATATAAACCTATTATTATATGAATTATTTTTAATCTCAAAGATATAGATTTTAGTCTAAAGGTTCTTCTACTATTTTGTACGAATTGGTAGCCTCTACCTCCAACTCGAAGAATTACATTAATTCCTTAATGGGTACTAGAATCCACACAGACTACATTCGGATCCGAGTATGGCTAGGCCAATACTAGTGTATCCATAAGTAGGTTCATAATCAATTGTTTCTTCAAATAATTTTAGTAATTAAGTTTTGCCCCAGGCATCCCTTCAGCAGGCATGTGGCACCTCCACTAAAATCTTTGTTAGGTCCAACCATTAATATGACAACACCAAGTATAACCAACAAATGGATGTCCCAGCCCGGTGTGGCTCGATCAATCTGAGCATTGATCTGAAGGTATAACAAGATGGTCATATGATGAATGATAATTCCAATATCTAATAGACACCAGGTGTGTGGTGCCTCCAATGCCTATTTGAAATATTAGACTCATTATCACGCACCTTAATAGGAGGGTATAAACAAGTTATCCCCATAACTGTATCATTTTATGGACTTAATAATTTAGAAGATTTAATTTCATTGATCTGAGAATAAGAGAAGAGGTTGACTTGCAAGTTGTAAATCTTCCCACTGACTTCACCAAATCATACAGAGGATTAAACACAAACTGGTCAAAAAACACCAAGATCAGTCAAACTGATTAACCTTGATGGCATGGGTCAGCACGAATCAACTAGTGACCTAATCAAAATATAATCTATCATGTTAGCCAGATAAGTGAGATCAGTGAGAGGAATATGCTATTAACTCTCTGTAGACACATCTAGATAAGTAGCCCTCAATTAAAAACTATTTGATCGAATCTTTCAAACTCACCTTAGACATCAATTGGTTGATTAGTTTTAATTTGGTCCACTAGAATATTCGGGCTCAACCACGAAGTCATGATCATGATTCATTTATTAGGGTCAAAAATATGGACTTGATCAAACTTCAACTATTAAGATTAATCTAAAAAAATTCTGACCTAATCTAATTCAACACTTGATTAGATTTAACCAATTTCTCTCCTTAGTCCATATTTATTTCTAACCCTAGGTCTAACCCATTAGAAAGATTTGATTCATGCTAACCCATAGCCCATCGATTTATGTGATGTCTTAATGATCTTTAATTCTTAAATCTAGATCATTTAAACTTAATTTAAATTAAATATGTGAAATGCATATTTCAGTCTGTAGAACTTTTCTACAAGGGTTTTAGGTAAAGTATACCATATGTTTCAATTATAAAAATATTTTTTTATAATATATTTAACAATTAAATATGCATAAGTATGATTTAAACTTTATACATATATCTCATGCATCACGATAACTTTTAGATCAATACCGATTTCATCTTATGTAACATGCTATTCAGATTCTAAAATAATTTTATATCTGAATTTATCTTATTATAATGAATCATAAATTATTTTAAATCTAATCTAAATATATTTATGATCAAAATAATTCATAAAAATCTGTTCGCTTTTCTTCTTCATAAAATTAGATCACAATGACACCCCTATACGTCATAAGAGAACCCATCGAATGGATAAGAGAGAGAGATTAATCTCTTAGATCTCTTATGATCGGATGGTCTAGTGATCTCATCAATCTGAGTACTAGACTACTAAGATTTAAAATTAATTTTATATGTAATCACATCAATATACAATTTTGATAAAACAGTTTATGTCATGAATATATCCTTGATCTTATCAATCATGTTCATTATCTAATCTAATTAGATTTGATGCATCATATACATCATATCAGATCTGAAATATATCTTATACTAATTATAAAATATTAATTTTAGATCTGATATCAAATAAAAATTAATTAGATACAAACATGAACGCATAAGGATTAAATTTTGGTTAAATCTATTTCGGTATAGTACTGAATTCCATTTGAATTTAGATCTAAATATCCATCAAAATAGATTTAATTCTGATCTGAAATAAGTTTTACTTCATAACCAAATAATAATATTAAAATTTTATTAAAATAAATTTAAATAATTTTAAATCAGATTGTTATTCGAACAAAAATTTAGCAACAACAAAAATTTTATTATAACAGACTTATAACAATCTTAATCAACTATTGATTAGGTTTATCTAATCCAATCAAAATGAGATCAAAAATTTTATTTAAATAGATTTAAATTAGATTTAATATTTAACATAAAATTTTAATTACATACAATATATAAATAATTCAAAAAATTTAGTTATGTATCTATGTATCTAAACCTGGGCTCTGATACCAATTAAAACAAAAGAAACTTATTTCTTGTAGATAACTAGGGTTGCATCTAAAATTTTTTATAAATCTATTTAAATAAGGATCAAATTCTTACCTAGATTGTAGTAGAATCGGGGATCAAATCTTTAAAATCTAGATTCAACCTTCACGTAGGCTTGAAATTACAGACCTTCTACTTCGCGTGCATGCCAAGCAATGGAAGAAAGTGGGATGAACCTCTAATCAAAGCACCTTCACAAGGCAACCAAAGGATGGAGGAGAGGTGCTAGTGTGATACCTCACACCAGCAAAGGGAGATACCCAAGGAGGGCTCACGCCAAAGAGAAGAGGGGTGGCAAGGAGGGAGAGCACGCCAAAGGTGGGGCACCCCACTAGCTCACGCCTCTCTCTCTTTCTCTCTTTTATCTCAATCTAACTTTTATGTATCCATAAGTAGAGACCCTCATTATTTATAGATAATTCTATCACCCAAAAAGTATAGGACTCCTAATTCAAACATGTTTTGAATTAATCCACTACTTACAAAAGAAGGACTCCTAAATGAGAAAGGATTGGCACTACTTATGGCACCCTCTTTGCACCCACTCCCACATCCATGTGGGATGCCTACTATTGAAAATTGTGTCCTAAAGTCAATCGTTTGACGATTGTACTAATTATAAATGTATATAAATTGATAAATAATAAAGTTATTTGATATTTTTCATCACAAAGATACATCTTCTAACGAACTCCTATGTTGTGATGAAGTTCTTAGGACTACTTTGGTTGATAAAGGAGGATTTATCACGTAGTCCTTAAACTGGTTCACGATCAAACGATACGCTATTACTAGGACGACAGTGATATCAAGTGTAGATTGTTGTGTGCCATATGCATTAGTTATCCTCATAACCAAATAGTATGGAGATACTGGTATGGCATGCAGGTGAGATGTAGAAGTACATCATCACTGAATGTGACCAACTACAGAGCACTCTGCTGTTAAGGGTAGCTTGTGAAGGGTATGGGTATAAGTGTCCCTCCAACTTGAGATCACCATGGTAACTTACAAGCAACTCACTATATTTTGGTACCAGACTAACTGAGTTTCTAATTCAGTAATGAAAGATTTCTGGATACAGTCAAGTACTTGTCAAGTCGATGCATGAGTCAAGATGGGATTGACCCTCCAAATTAGTAGGAGATATGTATCAGTGTATTTCAATTTAGCAAAATCTGAGCCCGGATAATCCATATGATGGATTTGAAAAGATTGAAATATAATGTGGATGACTTATCTAGGATTGACAGTTAAATCCTAGGTCATCCTCGAGCATTAGGGTCAAAAGGATAAATTATATGGTAACCATACATCAATAGGTTCTTGAATGTTGCTTCGCTATCATTCGACCTATCCGGATGTCGGATCATTATTGCTAGATGGTTACATCGATTGGTTCAGAAAAGTATTCCTGTGCTACCAGCTTAGGTTCAAACCTATGGGGTCATACTTAAAAGAAGTTTCTGACTGATCATGTGGCTGATCAACGATTGAGAATCGTTCAAGGGTTTAATCATCAATTCGATTGATGGTTAACCTTATGCAAAAGTTGTAATAAATTAATTCATCAAATGTTAGTAAATTAATAAAAATTAATTAATAATTAAATTACTGATTAACTCAATTTGATTGAGTAAAGAAGATTAAATAAAATCTAATTGAATTAGATTCAATTAGATTTGATCCGATTAGGTTATGAGATGACCTAATCGTTAAGGAAGAATTGTTCCTGATTCGATCGAAACTTTGGTTCAGTCAATTTTAATTTGATTAAAATTTGATTAAAAATTTATGAACCTAATTAGATTAGATTTCATATATTTTATTTCGGCTAAACTAGATGTGATTTGATTTGGATTCAAATAAAGAATTAAGAGTTCTTATTGGAATAGGACTCTTCTCCCAACACCAACCCAGATTGCATGTCATATATCTCCACACACAAAATTATTTTGTATGATATTTTTTTAACCAAAGATTTTTTTTCTTATCTATCTTACATCCAAATATAATTTAGTTTTACTGAAAGAAAGGTTCTAAAATTAGATTTCAAAATATTCCTTATCAGGAGAATCTGTTCTCATCCAAATCAACCTTTCCATGCCAATAAATTTATTTCTCCTTATATGTATGATATTTTGAGGAGATTTTTTGTGAGATACTAGTTGGAGAATTGATTTACCATAAAAAAATATGAGAATAGATGTCTCATATTTTTTTGATATATTTTGGGATATGAAATTATGGAGGGAGGCAGAA
>KE506699.1:94925-110144 GCA_000441515.1 Elaeis oleifera | reverse complement strand
ATATATATATATATATATATATATTTGAGTTACTGTTCCTTTTTTATTATGCTTACCAGTTGGAATTTAGACATTTTTTTGCCCTTTCTATTCTCTCTTATCTTTTATATAATCCAAAGTTAGCTTTGTTCTTTCCTCTTATTTCACAGCAATGCTTCCTCTAGATTAAATGGCCATCGATTGATATTGTCACCTATTTAATAATTTAATAATAAAATTTATCTCAATATTTTAATATTATATTATTTATTATAAACAAAAAATTATAAAACATAGGATAATCATAACTAGGACTGATAAAATATGATCCGATCCGTATTCGATCCGTCATAAACAGGTTCGGATTTAGACTAAACAGATTTGGATCATAAATAGATCGATCTATTTAATCCATTTGATAATTAGATCGGATTTGAATTTTAGATATCTGATCCGTTTAATCTATTTAACCTGTTTAATATCCAAATCGAGTTGAGCCAGATAATCTATTCAACTTGTTTAACCTGTTTAACTTATTTCTGACCTATTTAATCCGACCTGTTTAATCTGTTTAGCCCATTTAAGACCCGTTTAATCTGTTTAAAACCTGTTTAACCTGTTTCTGACCCATTTAATCCGATTTGTTTAATCTGTTTAATCCGTTTAACCTAATTTGATCTATTTAATAAATATGTTAAACGGATCGGATCGGATTACCTGTTTAATAAACAGATCAGATTTAAATTAAATTTTGATCTATTTAATAAACAGATCAGGTTTAGGTTGACGATTTTCTGATCCGATCAGTTGATGATCCGATCCGTTTATGATCTGATTTGATCCGATTGCAGCACCTAATTATAACATCGATTTATGCTGTCATGAGCTGTTACCATATTTAATAATGACTATTAAATTTATTAGAACAACTCAATATAGTGAACGGGTTTTCTTAAATTCTGTTGGTATGGTAGCAATACATAAAATCAGTGATCAGTGGAATAACACTGGTTTCAAAATAAACATGAAACTACGGTAACAGACATTAGAAGAAGTTGGCAATCTTCAATTGATATCTATTGGACATCAATGAATATAATCTCGATCATTGTAGGAAATCATGAGTAAAATATCTCCAATAGGAGAGCAAAGGAGTACCATATTTGCATTCTTGGCTTTGCACTTGCATGCATGTACCCGGGATCTCCATTATCCCTTTGTTACAATCTAGAAAATGACCGTTAATTTAATTACAACCATGTAAATAGCCCTATCTAGAATGATGTAAGAATTATCATGGGTGTGTGTGCATTTTTATTTCATTTTTCTTAAATTCGCTATATAATCCATGATTACTCCCATAGTTTTTGGCAAGCATATCGAACTCTTTACTCTCTTTCTTTCTATTGAGTACACACAAATGCAAAGGCCATTGGCTATAAAAAAATACAAAATATTACAAAAACTGTAATTATTGACTTGGTCTGTGTTAACATACAGGTACATCCAACTAATTTAGATGGGATCATCATACAACAAATCTACACACCTGACAGCTTGCTTTTTATTATTTTGTTGTTTCTAATAAAGTAAGCTCCCCAAACGCATGTCCTACCTGGTAATTATAATAAGACAAGTCAAGCAAAAATTTTCTAACATATCCAAGAGGTCCCCATTGGCATGAATCAGTAAGAAATATTATGGTCCTCCAATTGGAGAATTTAGACCAGCCAGGCTCGGGAGATTGATTCGAGACCACTCCTTTTCGTCCACCCCGACGTTCTCCTGTTAGGTTGTGGCTGAGAGCGAAGCCTTCCTCCAAAATCCAAATCTAAGGGGGATCCTCGCCCGGCGCCGCCAGTGAGCGCGCGCCACGCAACCGCGGGCACGGACTCTTCTCGAAGCCATTCTCTCCGGGCTTCGCCCCACCACCACCCCTCCGGGCCCCACCACACCCGGGCCGAGGCCTCGAAATGTTATAAAATTGGCCAGCAAAACGCCGCCACCGTACCACCACAAACCGCTCGGCCTCTTCTCGCCGTCGTCGAGCTCATTCTTCTCTCGCTGCTGCCCCGTGGGAAGAGACCGGCGGCTTCGAGGAGGAGGACGAGGAGGAGGGGTTCGGGGAGGGAGGAGATGGGTGGGAGAGGGCAGTAGTGGTAAGAGGGGAATGAGAGGGAGGGCAACATGCGAACCATCTGCGACGTCTGCGAAAGCGCCCCGCCGTCCTCTTCTGCGCTGCCGATGAGGCTGCCCTCTGTCGGTCATGCGACGAAAGGTCTCCCTTCTTGAACCCCCCCTCCTCCTCTTTCTCTCTCTTAAACTGAATTCTTTGGGATTTTGTCGCTGTTGGAACCATCAATTTTGCTGATATGATGTTTCGAGCAATTGGTTCTGTCACGATGGTAATTGAATTGTGATAGAAGTTGGCTACTCGATGAAGATCTTTTCACATTTTCTTCTTTGGCTGCTATTTCGAGTGTTTGAATGAATGTGAGTGGTTTGGTTATAGAACAAACTTTGAGGGTTGAGGATGTTGGGAATCGTTTAATCGGTTTTAAGAGAGAGAGAGAGGGCTTCAAAGGAGCGGTAGGGATCTGAATGTGGCTATTTTGTTGCATGGTTGTTTATTTGCTGGTCTTCTATTCATAACATCCTTCATTTTATATATATATGAGCCTCTTATAGGATACTTAATTGTGTCGATGGATTGAATGAAAATTTTGTGGCCAGATACCTGTGCATTGTGCACTTTCTGAGATGTCAATCTTTCTCCCTTTACCGACTAAAAGAAAGTTGTTGAACTTTATAGGTTAAGCTTAATTCTTGTTCCTAGCAGTTAGTTAATTATTCTCTGCAAATTTTTGGAAGTGGAGTAACAAATTATATTCCTGATGACCCAGTATTAGTATTTTGCACATAAGGTGTCTATTATATTCAATTGTGTATCAGACGTTTAAAAAGTTGCTACCTATTATCTTTTTGAGGGATTAAGAACAATTTGAGGTTGCAACTAAGGGTTCTGGTTCAAGTCCTGGGTGTTTTTGGACCTTGGTAATTATATTGTGGGTTGTCTCCCTCCCTTGAAGAAAGAAAAAAAGGAAAAAAACAACAATTTGAGGATGCTGTCTATGTTAGATCGTTTAGCTTGTATGATACATTTATTTGAATTATTTTATTATCTCAAGTAGTAATTGCTATTTATCAGGGATATAGTTCATTGATAGTGTCTATAGACTAGGCTATTTCCCTCTTTAGGTGTTAATTTATAAACACATTTTGTGTGCGCTTACACTGTAAATTCATTTCCCATAGGTGATTATTATATATCTGAGGTTGCAGCTTTCTAGAATATATTAAACCATTGAACTTGCTCCTAGCTGTCTTCATTGTTTTATGTACAATTCCAATGCTTATTTCTTAAGTGAATAGGTATCTGAGTGGTTGTTGTATTCGGGCATACTAAGCAGCTTGGGATGTCTGCCGTGAGAGATCTGCCCCTTCAATGTTGATTGCGACGATTGGCTTGGTCTTACTTTTACGAAGTAGGAATGTGGTAAGAGTGGAATGGGGATTAAGTATTTAGTATTTGTTAAGACAAGGTTTTAAAACTGGATTTCAGTTTTGTTCTGTTGGGTAGAGTTTTGGTTTTTGTAGTTTTGGTGGTTTCACTTAAAGTTTCAAAAGGTTAAAAAAATGTCAGTACAAAATTGAAAAGAAAAGAGAGTGGAAAATCGAAAGAATCAAGGCAAGTTGTTTCACATCTTTTTTATTGCATTTCGAGTAATCTAGGACCCTAATCTGTGTTGCTTATTTGATGAACTGCCATATTCCTTTTCACTTTGTCAATTCAATGGTTTGACACACTACACATGCCCCAAACTAGTAAGTCATAAATTAAGCAAGAGATAGAACATATACAAGATTTTTTTTTCCTCCATTTTTGAGTGCTTGGAAGAGTTGACAATGAAGAGAATGAGTAGATGCTTCCTTGATAAGTTTTTCGCACTTAGTCTTGAGCATGGCCTTGATGGAATCATGCCACTTTGACCATCATTGACGAGTCACTAGAACCAAACTGATGTAGTTCTTCCTTTAGATCCTGTAAAAATGCAGTTGAAGCAGTTTCATTTACCATTAGTCTCCATTATGATGGAAACCATGTCCAACTTCCATAGGTTACTACGTGCACTTAATCATATTAGTTATGCTGATGCTTTATTCAAATATACTAACCTTCTAGTCCTCTTAGGGATTAATACCTAAAACTTAGGACAGCAACATATTTGATCTTCTCAGTAGATATGAGGCAACATGCTTACTGATGTATTAGATCAGCAAGACATAAATTAGAGTTTGTCCTCGATTTATGAATAGCATTCAGTTTTGTCAAAAGATTTTGTTTAAACTCTACTCAGTGAAATGAGATTAGTGAAGTCTTTCAAATTAGATAAGCTTTTTAACAACATGCTTATCTCAAGAAAAGAAATCGCAGTTTTAGTAGGTTTTGGTTGAAGCTGATGAAACATTTGAAACCTGCTGAAACTGAATGAATCTCATTGAAACCAAAAAATAAAAAAAGGTCATTTTAGAATTGGTCTGGATCATAACCGATATGCTTCTATCTGATCATTCTAAAAGTGATTTCTAGCCTGTAGCTGTTGTTTTCTGAACTTTAGCTGATTTGGTCAATTGGATGCATTGAGGCTGGGCCAAAAGTTCAAGATAAGTAGAGTAAATTCTAATGTCATTTGCCCTTCAACTTTTATGTGAGTTTAGTTGGTTTATCATCGTTTTAACGGGATCATGTTAGACAATTTGATCCTACCAACTGTATAAAAGTGCATTCCCAAGTTTGTCTTAGAAATGCCCTACCTTCAGAAAAAACACAGCTAGGAATCTCTCATGGATTGGGATATTGTTACTAGTCCTACTTGGATCTAATTACTCTGTACGAATCTCACTTCTTAAATGCATAATTCCATCAGTGTACCATGAAGAGATTTTGAAAATCTCAACTGAATGAATTACTCTTAAACTCAGTTGACACTGCTGTACTTTTAGATCTATGTCCAAAAGCATCCCATCCCACGAACTCTGTCATGCACTATGCTCACTGATCTCCATAAGCAGACTTTACATGATCTGGCTCTAATAAGAATCAAAAGATCTTATTGGCCATTAATTCCAAATTTTATGCCCAGTCATCTGTTTCCATCCCACTCTAATCCATGGGTATTACCCCAGTCCTGGAAGTTCTCTTTCCCTGTCTCAGTATCTTTCTCAACCCTCCCATAACCACCACTTGCGGTGATGCCTTTCGTATTGAAGCCCCATAACATATTTGTGTGGTAGATTGATATGAAGCAAGAAGCAATGATTTTTTCTTTTTGAATGTTCCTTCTGGAAATGGATGTCTTTTAAAGCTTGACGTATACTTGATGCAGAGTGACTCAAGCTAAGCTAGTAATAGTACAAAACTATCATGCATGGATTTAAGTAGTGGTCATTCTATCCATTATTGGATGTATTAGGAAGGTATCAATACTGCTTCACCCTTCAGACCAATGTTGTACTAAGACATTTTCTTATCCTCGTTTTTGTTGTGGCAACACAAGAGGTGTACTGTGTGTTGGGATGGTACAATACCTTATCGGTTCATATCATACTACCAATATGAGTACCATACTGATATATGAAACTTTCCATCATGTAGCAATAAACAATATAATTAACAGTGATTAAGAGATTAGCAAGCCATTAAAGGGTAAAGGATTCTAAATAATAATTCTAAAGTGATTTATATATTGAATGTATACCTAATATTTATGAATTACAGGTACCTATTCTTTGAATTGTTATTGCCTAATTGGTCACTTTGAATTTTATTTATGTATTATTATTTTTCTTTTCTTTTTTTTGCAGTCATTATTAAGAATGAACAACTTTATAATCATTTTTTCCTTCAAAATGTGCACTTGTATGTGCATATTTACTAGTGGCCTTAAATGTGGGATGCATCTGAATCAATAGTTATTTGTTGTTCCATAAATGTGATAGATTTGTTTGCACTCATTATTTTTTGTTATTTGAAGTATTTAAGATTAATCATATAATGGATGGTGACTGGGCTAGATCATCCATTATCTTTTCCTTTTATTGATATTTGAAATTAAATTTTAGATATGGATAAATAATCCTGAAAATATATTGCATTATCAAGGCTTATGGTTTCTGATTGGTCCTAAGTTCTCCCTTTTACTACTTTTGTACTTTTCTGATGTTGGAGGTCATCAATCATCAGATTAGAATGCTAACATTACCTCAAAATTATCTAAACTATTCTGTTCACCATCTAGACAGTCGGCAGGCTGTCGTGTATCATGTTCTGAAGCTCTCTCACCTTTTGACATGTCAATATTATCTAGAACATTTTTAGCATTACCTCAAAATCTATCATCTATCCTGATTTGCACATAAAAATGTTTATAGCTCTTGACTGTCCTCATTTGGAACTATATTGAGTACTTGTTGGCCTTTCTTATTTCCTATTTTTAGATATTTTCAGAGCTCTTATACTTGTCTCCAATTATTAATGCTTATTGCTCACTTTTTCTTTAGCAAAACAGTGGTACAAGCCTGCCACACGTTTCATTGAGTTATGAAATGAGAACATAAGGGCCCAAGGGCCACGGAGGCCCAAGAGGAGGATTATACAGGAAGATTACATATTCCAGGGAACCCCTTTCCAAGTGCACATAGGTAGAACAAACAGCATACCCCTAAGGCTCATGAAAGTCTAGATCAAAATGTGAGCAGGTGTAGACATCAGATCAAAAAATTCTTTGTTTATTTTTTACCTTGTATCCTGCTTATGGTTTCTGTTTTGACAGGTATTTGAATCTGCTTCCTCCTGGCTGTTTCCTTTAGAAAGCCTATTTTGGCTTCATGTTGACCAGTTCATGGTGTTGTGCTTGCCTTATTGTGAACATTCGAGTTCAATTTGAGCAACTATATTTTGGTTATTCACCCTCTATGTTTATCTTGGGGATCATGATCTGTGAGACCTTTTTTAGTGGCTTTAATGTGTTACTTGTCTCTTCACCCATAATGTGCATGACATCTGGTGCATGGTCCCTTATGGTATATGTTTCATTTATTCAGGAACCAAATTGATGAAGATCTGACCATATTTTTATAACTGGAGTTCTGGATCTGTAATTCATCATAGATCCCTGTTATCTAGAAGTCCACTAATGCATGTGAATACCTTTTTTGTACTTGCAGCTAAGTCAAGCCATGTCAATTTCTCTCGTATTTGTACTTAAGAGGATGAGCAATCCATTCAAGAGTAGCATGCCATGACCTGTAGCTACCAGCAGAAGCTCATGCATATGATTGCACCATCCATATATATGGGTGTGAAGATCTTGGGGACATCAGTTCTTGTCCTGATGTGCTCTTGTTGTGTTGCTCCGGAGTCATTTTTGATAGTGACCCCCCATCTGAAGGTTACACTAGCTAATTTGATTTTTAGACTTTGTACCTTGATTGTCCATTGTGATCCTATAGCTGCCTACAAGATTATCTGTTGCTTTTCGTACAACTTTAACTTTTAGCCTCTCTTTTCCTGTAGGTCTTTTGATGTATTTATTGCAAACATTTGCCATTGCAAAGAACCCTTAAGGTTGACCAGTTTATGATATTGCTGGCATGGTATGTGTTATATGCTCCATGCCAGTACTTGGCATGCATGTGATGGCTACATGTCAAGCACTAGCACACATCCGGTATGATGTCAGTGCCACATATTAGTGAGGTACTAGCATGGTGTATGCTATGCTATGTTTTACTCAAAGAACATAATATTCTGTATCATGCATGCCAACCAACATGTTGATCCATGTAAGGTCTTACTTATTTGAAAAAAAAGTACAATTCTACTAATGATTACAATCATAATAAAGCTTTATCACTACAACTTATCAAAGATTATCAGAGAATCAGATTAATGTGGTCTTTAGACTAAGCCTATTATGTTAAACTATTTGTGATCCCTGCAACATTTGAGTTTTCCAAATTTAAAGAGATGTTTCAGAGTACAAGATCATTACAATATAATACCAAGGTTAGGGCTTCTAATGGGTTGTATTAGGTTCGGTTGTTCTTTCCATTATTTTGGAGCATTGAAATTGACTCATGCATTTGTGGCTTAAACTATGCAATCTTGGTAAATGCAAGGAGTAAATTTGCTAGTGGGCTCAAGTAGATTAGCACCGAATCATTGTAGGTTGGGTTGTGTGTGGTCTAAGTCAAGTTTTTTACTGGGGTCCCTGCTTCAAAATAGCGAGAAATTATATATCTAGTTGCAACGATGATGCAGATTTATCCGTACGAAAGCCATGGTCTCTGGATAGTAATCAATCAAAATGGATAAATTAGTAGAAAAGAAGAGATTAACTTCGCTTTGTCAAAAAAATAATGGAATCTTTTCTTACATGATATGGAAACAAACTTGCATCAATATTAATACAGTTTAAAATGGGTTTCCCATTATTTGATGTATGGTTGTAGTCAAATGATGTCTTTATGTGTGTGTGTGAGAGAGAAATGGAGATGAAGAAGGAGAGGGAGAGAGGGGTAGGGGAGAGCTTGGTGTCATAAGTTATATGCCATCCGTAGTTGAGCCAAAGATCCTGGTGGGTTGCAAAATGTATAGTGGTCTGGTCTGCTCCAAAACATTAGACTTGTGACGAATGTCTAAGAACAGTGGTAAAGAGGAGAATTTAGTAGAATTCTCAAGCATATTTAAAAAGTTTTGGCCATTGAATGGATAGCCAACAGCCAAGACCAAATATTTCTTCTTCTTAGCTATTTGGTCTGGGCCTTAAAGCAAATTATTAAACTGCTAAGAGGTTATGTAGCCATCCTTTTAAACATGCCCCAGCTCTCATATGAAATAGTTTCTGCCTCCAATTGTTTGGCCAGTACCTGGTCTTGATATCCTACCCATCAATCCTACCTTTCCAACACCCTTTAACGCAATTCCTTCAATTTCCTTTCTTTTTGCCCATTTTCTAAAACTCTCCTAGCTACTCTTTAACCAACTGCCCCAAGTACCTATGTGCACATACCCATTACTCCAGTAAGTCTGCACTTGCATAAAATTGCATTTTTCTTGTTATATTTTCCATTGGTTATTTTAGTCGTTGTTACATATTGGTGTCCATCCTAATTGCACCCTTGCACTCACTATACATGTTCCTCTAAATTGACACACATGCCATTTAGTTTATAGCACCTAAATTTTACACATGTTCTGTCACTTGCTATTCTCACCTTATCTTTCCTTATTCTCACTGCCCTTTCTAGAAACTTCATCTTCACATGTACACCTTGGGACACTTGGTGTACTAGCAATAGGATACTACACCATTGTCTAGAAGCATCATATGTGCTCCCTCTCATACACTCACCTTATGCAGTAACATATGCAGCACATGACATCTTTGTATGTACCCTTTCTGAAAATATGTAGAAGCACCTCCACACATAACTATGACAACCAAGGTTCGCTATCCTCTCCTTGTGCTGCATGTCTAAAATGTGCAGCCCCATTCTAGTTTGCCATCCCTACACTGTTTCTTCTCCCTCAACTTTTATATTTAATGGGAGAGTCTTATCTCCTGGTTGTTGCTATACTCTCTGTCCTAGCTGATGTTTCTTAAAAAGTAAATAAAGGATATATTGGGAAAATGTGCATAAAGAGATCATATGTTTTGTATTAGAGACCAAGGGACACTCTGCGTTGAAGTGGGACAACCATTGATTTGGAAAAAGCAAAAAAGAAAAGGAAAATTGGGATGATTATTCGCTCCTGTGTATCTCATGTTTTCATGTTACTCCCCCTCACCAAGGAATCCCAAATATCCCTTCACCTCTTTCCACGTTATTCGAGGTTCAATTCATGGAACAGCCAAAAACAGATTCTTTGGATTATAACTAGATTACCATGGGACAGCCATCAATAATTTTTGATCTTTTCTCTCCCCTAATCCATTTTATTGCAGCTGGACACTCTTCTCTATTTTTCTCAAGCATAATTAACTTTCACATTACATTCTAATGCTAATCACCTTAGATCCATATGAACATCTCCAAGGCATCCATGCAATTTATTTCTGGCCTATCTGCACGTGTTGTGTTTAATTTCAATGTGCACTAGATGTGCTTTATTCTAGTAATACAGCGGTGGAGTTCACCTCTTGATAAATGGATGCTCTATGTTTGGCCCGTAATATGGAATTGGAGTTCTCCTCCTGATAACTTTGCCCTCTCTCCAAGCCAGGATCCGCACCATGTGTAGGCTTTGCATGGATGTTTTATGTTTGGAGCTTAGGTGGAGGAAGTGGCCAGGATCGTGCTAGTGGTGCTAGATCCCATTCACCCACCTCTCCTCTCCCATTTTCTCTCTGAGTCTCCCTTTTGCATTTTTCTATTCTTTTAATATTTTGAATATATTTTACAGGACTCTCAAAGTGTAAAAGGTGGATTAGATTAGTGGCCCTAATGGTTAGTGACTCCTTTGGTTATTAACATAGACTTCATGTACATGCTGGATCAGGTGAAAATAGTCAAGGACTAGCATGATTGATGGCCAATATATGAGCTTTGCATGGCATTTATTAAATGGGTATAACTCTCAATCACTTGTCAGACTAGCTGTTATGTCCACTTTTCTAGATTGACATTCAAAGCTGGATTATTTTCTGCAGATGGAGTCCATTAATCTCAGTTTTGCCCACAAATTCCATTGTTCATGGATTAATGGAAGACCGGAAGTGGAAACATTTAGAAAATTTGTTCTTAATTACATAAGCTAAATAAATCTGGATAACCTTAGAATTTCATAGGCATGTTGCATGTGGATCGTAGATTCTTCTTTTGGAATCGGGGAGATTGGGGATGTATTTTTGTTAGATTTTGCAAGAGATGTTCTATATATGGTGGCCTAATTTTCACTATGTTTTAAAGAGAAGTTATTGTGAAGTAGCTTGTTCCAGTTTTACTCTGCTTCAATTCATTGATCTTCTCTTTTTCCCCATAACACATGGTTTAAACCTGCTTTAAAAGGTACTAGAGCCTGATTGGTCTGTGGTGACAGTGCTTCGTTGGAACAAGATGTTAGATAGTTACAGGAAGAGCCAAAAGGAGGATGCTGATCTAATTCTTTAGGAAGAGCCACTGTGAGTTGAACTTAGATCTCTGTGACGTCAAGATATAAGAATTGAGAAGAGGGGTAGAGCTTTTGACCATGTACTTGGTGAAGGTTGATGGATGGAACTCATGGATTGGAATTGAGAATTGTCTGGTGACAGAATTATCTTCATAATTCCATTTCATGACAGGTATCTATGTCAATTGTCAAGGACCTTATGCATGGGGTGATTAATCTGATCAGCCTGATTGAGAAAACTGGTCAATTCGATTGTTGGATACGAGTTTCAAGGTAGATTTGACCAAATAGATGGGAACTTCTACACAGGGTAGTGTTCCTACACATATACATTTAGCCTCATGCAATTTGTTTGAGCATAAAAGTATTATTCAGAAGCTTAATATTAAGAAACTTGTACCGAGGGTAGCTTACATGCTTTTGAAACTCTGCAGAAACTTGAACTTGCATTTGGTTTTTGAGCGCTTCCTTGGTTCAAGTGTTCTTAATTTACCTGCTTCATCGCAGCTACATCTGTACCTGTTCCCGGTTCCGGCAACTAAGTTCAGAAGAGAGCTTAGGAACTATATATGCATAAAAGGCACTTTGAATAGAAAAAAAATTGGTTTCTATATGTCATAAGTAATAGATGGCCAAGGGGACAACATAGCTAAAAGCCTAAAAGTGAAGAAAATTTATGAAAATAATTCATTTCAGTTATTATATGAAACCATAGTTGCTGCTTGTTAGCTAGCCTTGTTACTTGTCAGGTAAGCATGCCAATGTTAACACCGTTAGCCCCTTGCTCTGCTACATTTCTCCTCCTCCTCCTTTTGCTTTTCTTCCTCTTCCCTTACTGCTGTTCTTCACCTACTCAACAGCTTACCTCCACCTTCTTTTGCTAGTTCTTGTGCCACCTCCCACTGGTCCTCAAGTTGCTGCTCCTTTGCCCCTCCACTTACTGTTTTCACACCAGTTGTACTCCTTTCTCATTTCTTAAGTTGTGAGAGCATAGAGTGGTAGATTTGATGGACAGAGGAAACAAGGAGGAAAGGGAGCTAGCAGGAGGTTCTTCAACATGTCACTTGGTGGGAACTTGTTAAGATGCATCATGCAACATGCGATCAAAAAGGAGGTTAAAACAGTGAAATGGAAGGGTTGAAGTTCTTTTAGATGGATGGAGTGTGTGATTTGGAAGAAATGAAAGTGTTCCATGAAGCAAAGTAAGTGGATGGGAGCCAAGTTATGTCATGCTGCAAAATGAGGGATATCTGTCTGTATCACAGTTTCTGTCCTCTCATTCACTCTAATTATTTATGAATATCCAAGAATCTTATGCATGCATCGTTGATCATTTGAGGCTAGGATGGCTAATGTCATCGTGAACTCAATCAGTATACTTTTGTCTTGAAAATATGTGTGCCTGAGGCTCTAAGCTTATGATAGGGCATGATCAAGCTGAGACAAGCTTGGTTCTTTTATGGTACTGTTGATAGTTAATGAGCTTAGTACATCACTTCTAAGTTGAAATAGAAGCTATGTGATATTTATTTAGCATTTTGGTGTAGAATGATAGGAGTCTATTACACAAATAATTTCCAATGTACATGTTTAAAATACCAAAGGCAACTCATTGATCTATAATTAAATCAAACAAAGAATCAAGTCTTTTGAAGGATAAGGCTGATCCTACTCATATTTTATGCAATTTAATTGAATGTACATTGATTTGATCTTCTATAGTTCTTTTACGAACTACCTGCTAATTTTGTGAATAATTTTCCAACGTACAATTTAAAGCATGAATATCAACTATTTCATATTTTCATGATTTGTTAACTTATTGGTGTTGTAGGTGCTATGTGTTCATAGAATTCATTAACTAGTTATTTATAGATATAAAACCACCTAGAAATAAAAAAAAAAACTAATACACGATAAAGTTCACAATCTCGGTATTGGATCTCATGCTAATACCATCCTATTACTGTATCAATATGCTCAGTATGGGGGCTAGTTCGGTGTATGGACACTCGGTATGCCCTCCATATCACGTACTGGAATGGTATCAATACGATGGGTACACACCACTACTGACTGGTCCAACAAACCTTGCACAATACAATACTTTCAAAGGCACTAGGCAGAGCTTGGATTCGATGATAAAAGGTTACATAGGAAAATCATAGATATCGGAAAATACTATGTAGTTTTTAGAATTTTGAAGCCAAGTGAAATTCTCAAAACTGATTATAGCATTCAAAAAAAATGATCAAATCAAAACTGAAACTCAAAAGCATGGAAGAAGTTACTTTGTGATCCAAAACATAACCTATATCTCTTTATCTAGCTTTCCTTCACCACCACCATCATCTTCCTTTCTTATTCTAAAGGCGTAGGCACCCCTTAATTTTTCTTCCTTGACCAGCTCCGTTGGCTTATGCTTGATATGACAATTTAGGAGGTAGGATCCACTAAATTGGTTCCCCTAAGTAGGTTGAGCAGCTTGGTCAGTTGACAGGTTCGTTAAGTGGCTCGATAGAAAGGCTACTAAAGATAGACAGGTAGGCAAGCTGAGTTATTTAAGACATTAAAGGTAAAGAAAGTAGTACTCACTATTTGAATTCAATAAAATTACTTAAAAATTCAAATTCCACAAGGACAAAAAGGTGATTTGAAATGTTAAGGTATTTGTTAAATTCTAAAGTTTCATTAATTATGGTAACCTAAATATTACTAAAACTTAGAAGTCCAGTACAAAAGTTTTATAGATCAGTCTCTGAGGCACATTACCTATTACAGTACTATTCAGCACTTGGCACATTGATAGAAGGCTCATTTCAATCTTACACATGTCCATGCAGAGGAGGGCTGTTACATTTCCTCTAATTTCTGTATCATATGAATCCAATTAATAATTTCTAGGTAGCTTTTCTTGTTGGTTGAGATACTAGGTTGATACATGTGGGGACTACAACGTGAGGTCATGGGTCCTCCACTGGTCAAGCTAGGTAAGGACCAGTTATGAAGCATGGATGAAGACAAGCGGCTAGGCATCACAAAGCTGTCATGACAATGGTCGAGATAAAGAGATTTGGAGAGTGAGGAGGAGAGATGAAGAAGAATGGATGGGGATGATAGAATAGATACGGGGATTGGACATGAGGTGAGGAAAGATGGGATTGGGCTGATTTGTTGCTGGTACTTTTTTTTGGGTTGCTTTTAAGGTTAAGGCTTAGAGCTCAAGTAACTAAATGATATCTATAAATAGTATAACTTGTTCATACATATAAAATTCTGACATATCAGGTCAGAACACTTTGACCAGCTAGTGCATCAAGTTTGTGGACCCATATCCAAAGGGGATCAGGTGGGTAACTTGGATATCTAGGTGCAGTCATGATTGCCATCTTCGCATAATTATGAATTTTTTTACTTAGATATTAAATTATTTGATGGTTATAGTTTTACTCAAGGTCCACATAATTGGAACTGGGATCCATGCTGGTCGATCGGTGGTACGAGTCGGTACGGATCCGTATCGGACTGGAGTGAACTGACATAGAAGAGAAGAAATGAACTGAGAAGGAAAAGAGAGAAAGAGGGGAGAGGGGAAGGAGGGTGGTCGGAGAAGACGTTGATGGTGGTCACAAGCGGACTGCAAGCACGCTTGGAAGGCCGACAAGGCCTTCGCTTCCTCTGCCAAATCTCGGTTGAGAGAGAGAGATAAAGGGAGGAAAAAAAAGAAAGGAGGAAGCCGGTGGAGAGGCTGCCAAAGTGCCTCTAGCAGGCTGTCGTAGCCATCGGATGGCAAAATCATGGCCAGCGGCTCTGCAAGTGTGACATAGGGGTGATTGTCATTATTTCACGGGATTATTTTAAAAATTCTTGACCATAGTGAAATCGGCACATCCATTGCCGGCTTCATTGTTTCTCCAATTTTTTAAAAAGTTTTACAACAATAAAGTCGGTAATAGGTTTGCCAGATTCACTATTCATCATTGAAGGAAAATCGTCTTTTTTTC
>KE506699.1:65778-77496 GCA_000441515.1 Elaeis oleifera | reverse complement strand
TTATTTGAAAAATAATAATGAAAAAAAATTATTATATTTGGTCGGAGATAAATATATATAGGAATATGATCAAATTTATAAATATATTCATTAACATAAAATATTTTTTTAGTATCATGATAGTATTTTATTTTCAATTAATTTTATATAATGACTATAATCATGTGGCCCTTCACATAATGCCATCTATATTTTGATTTTTTTTTGCAAAAACTCTTTGTTGAATACTTATCAATATAATTCATTATCATACTTCATAACATTTTTCATGCCCATCAACATGTATTTTTTTTTTTTGGTACAAAAAGCAACTTCAGTAATAGAAATAGTTGGTAATGAGAAGAACCCTTATAATCAACATACAACCCAAAAACTGAAAAATCCCAAACTATACAGCCTAGAACCAGGGCAACTCAGCATGATGATAACATAATTAGAAGTGGAAAATATAAATTCATAGATAACATCGGCGAAATATGAGTGGGAAGTAACATAGAAATGAGATGATAGAAGCAACATAGTTCATAACATAGTTCATGATAATGTCAAGTATAGCATACCAAAAGAATTTTCTACAAAAAAAACTTACCAAAAGAAATGTAGATAAACACCATAACATCTAACAAAGACTAGAACAAGCGTACGACTATCCTTATATGCTCTCTCGTAACATTGTTCACCACATCAAAAGTCTGGAGCAAGCATGGAAAGGATGTATTCCCTCCTCATATCCTCAGGAATTGAGAAGAAGAACTCAACCTCATTATTGTCCTTGATAATCTTCCTTCCAACAGTAAATCTGTCCCTATCAATTAGTTCTTCAATCTTAAAGAGCTCCTCATATATCTTTGATTCTTTTTGGCTATATCTTTTTTAGGCTTGAAGCAACTAGTAAGCTCCTTGATATCCTCCCTAGCATCTTGCATGAAGCTACTCAACTTTCCCAACTCAGATGCCATGGTAGTAATCTCCATTCCTTAACCATGCTTTTGCTTTTTACCTCAAGATTGTTTAGATGAGGATGGTGTCACACGTGAGGCTTGTTTTCGATTGTTGTTGACCGATGGAGTCTGAAAGCCACTACCATGCACTTCTCCACCTTCCTCAAGTTGTTGGTTTTGTTCCCTGCATAAACATTTTCTGAGAAATCATCTATATCAACATCAATCTCAACATTTGTTGCCTCTATGTGCCCTTCATTCTTATCAAGAGATTCTACAGCAACGGTCACTGCCCCTTCACCAGTAGCCCTGTCCTTTCCAAAGATTAACCCAAGATCACCATAATGAGGAAATGGCGTCTTTCTCAACCCTTTTGCATAAGAATGGCTCTAAAAGAGAGAAAAAAAAGGACATATCAAAAAAAAAAGTTAAGAGATAAGCACCACTTTAACATCGTCAAAGTCAAACACATATAATATGCATTAACATAAATATAAGTTTAAAAATCGATCTTGAATCATTCTTCAAAGACATCCTCATCATATGTTACACATTTCTGGCTATCATTTCAACCAAATCCACTACATGTAGGCCCCAACATCTCACTAATTGCATGGTATTGCCTTTTTAATAGTTTGACCCGTGACTCAATATGGGGTTGAGCTTTCGTACCCAAACCAGGCACACGTGTCTCAATAAATCTCTCCAAGTGATTGAGGTATCCACTTTTGAATGTGCCATTGTCAGCTTTCCAATGGCCAGATTACACTAGATCAAGCAATCCCTCAACTAAAATAGCATCTTCTAGTGGGCCCCAATATTTGTTTTGCCTACTTTTTATGGCTTTTAGCTATTTGTCAGCTTGCTTACCAGATGTAGGATTAGTATTCATGCCTGAATATAAATAAAATTTATTGTACAAATAACAATTTGAATGAAAACTCAATCTCAAAAGAAATACATGATTTCATAACATTATTGAAGAAGAACATATATAGAGATACCTTACAATCCAAATATAAATATGAGCATAATATGACATAGTTTCATAATACATCATTGTCCAATATATAATTGTTCAAATATAAAAATAATCATAACATGACATAGTTTCACGATACATTATTGCCCAACATATAATTGTCCAAATACAAATATGTTCATAGGATGATATAGTTTTACGATACATCATTGTCCAACATATACCAAATACAAATATAATCACAACATGTTATAGTTTCATGGCACATCATTGTCCAACGTATAATTATCCAAATACAAATATGATCATAACGTGACATAGTTTCACGACACATCATTATCCAATATATAATTATCTATTTTGTTGCCATTCTGCGAATATTTGTTTAGCAAGCTCATCTCTCCAATCATTACAAGTACTTGATGCCTCAATTGTGGTGATACTCTCCTTCGACAACTCAGGGGTGCTTTCAACGTCCTCATCTCTTAAGTCTACTTCTATCAGATCAATGCTCATTTCTCTTCTGATAAAATTATGGAGCAAACAATAAACAATAATGATTCGACAGAAGGTTTTGAATGGATACCATGAGTAGCTCCTAAGTATTGCCCATCTTAGCTTGAGTAGTCCAAAGCATCTCTTAATAACATTTCTAGCCTGTGAATGTTTCATATTGAAAAGTTTTGCAGGAGTTGTTGGTTGATGCCTCTGTCTCCAATCATTGAGGTGATATTGTTGGCCTCGATAAAGAGCAAAAAACCCCTCACAGTTGGTGTATCCGGCATCACAAAGATAGTAAAACCTAACATAAAATATATTTTCAATATTAAATCTTTAAAAAAATTGGAAGTGAACATGTAATTTCATGTTTTTGTTGTGCAAACCTACCTTGCGGCACCTTTAACCCATTTCTCCTAGAAATTGCATCACGAAGGACTCGATTGTCATTTGTTGACCCGTTCCATTCAGGTAATGCATATATGAACTGCATGTCTTGGAAATACACACCCAAGACATTGGTGGCAATCTCACTCTTTTGGTTCGAAACCTGGATTTGTCTTTTTCATCCATACAAACTCTAATATTGGTCCCATCTAATACTCCTAGACAGTTCTTTAATAAACAAGAAAATCATAAGTTAACCAAACAACCATTAATTAGCAAAAAAATAATAAGAATGACAAACCTAGGAAAAAGATTAACCAACCTTGAACCACTTCCACTTTTCATCTATCGAGTTCTTTGGTACTGATTCTGATTTTTTGAATAGATGGGAATGTAGACATAAGACTACATTTAACACTTCATTAAATTGCTGACTCATTGTTTCACCGGACCTACAAAATGTAGTCAACACCACACTATTTTTTTCATGATATGCAAGAAGGAATATGAATCTTGCCACCATCTCCTTCACAAAAATATTTCTGGTATCACAAAGTTTACCAATACTAGTGTTGCGGCCAATCCCCTCGTCGTCTGATCGTCGGAGATGCGCACCTGCAAGGAAAGTCCTCACTGACCAGAGATGTCTCCGGCGGGGACCCTCTGATGCTCAAGTCAGAGAGGAGACTAGACAACAGTGAAAAAAATCAGGGGCTCAGCGAGAGAGAGCTTACCAAAACTATTGCCTTACCCCATTTTATAGTAGAATGCGATATGGTCCCGCCATTAATGGTGTAGACAACGGAGAGTTGTCAAATCATCGGGGGCTATCAAATCATCGTGGGTTGTCAGGTCATGTCCTTGGCGGAACAGCACCCCATGGCAGTCGTACAGTATGTCCTTGGCAGGACAACAGCCCATGGCGGTCGTACAGCAGGTCCTTGGCAGGACAACAGCCCATGATGCTTGTACGGCATTTGGACGGACTGGCCGACTATATGTCAGTATTGGTTGCTGGAACGTCGGGTGATGACTCAGAAACACCGTCGGCTCGGTCTGGTGCCTTGTGAGAGTCGGGCGTCGGCTGCCACCCCGACAGTGAGTCGGTGATATGGGTTCGACCGTTCGGTCGATTGGAGACAGTATTGGTCTGTTCGACCGGTATACCTTTGACCGGATATTGTCGGCAGTCATTGTCGGAGTCGTCTGTCTGTCCAATGGGTAGAGTCGGGCGTCGGTCGGACCGTTCCAAAGATAAGTCGGCGTATAGGGGTCAGTCGGTATATCCCAACAGTTGCCCCCTCCACTCTTGAGTTTGATGTCGTATTGGCCCGTGTTACCATGTGGGCGGCGGCCTCGAACGAAAGGAGTGGTTTTCCATCACATTATGCCCCAACTTTACCGACCGCACCAACGGACGATCCGGTGTCAGACGTCTCATTGGGAACGCGAACCGTCGTCGGCTAATTAATTCTGAGACACGGTTTTTCTGCCACGCGTCAGGGGGGCTATTGGGCTATAGCCATTCGTGTGGATGGAGGCGACGTGGCTCGATCTGGGGCAGGTGCGTCGAACCATCGGACTGAGGAAGGGCCCAAGCGCTGCCACGTGTCAACATCCAGGAAACCCTCGTTCGACGTACTTTCATTTTGATCGTCGAAGGCCTTATATATATACGGCCACTTGTATCCAAAACTTCACTTTTACTGCTCTATTTCTGACGCTGAGGCTCTGTCGAGTTGTCCCCCAGTCCCAGGTAGTTGTTTCCGTCCTTTTTCTTTGAAAGTTCTTCTCGAAGCTTTTTATCCTTATCCCTTTGCATCTTCGCTCCCCTTGCATTTTCTTTTTTACTCTCTTTTCTTGGGGCTAGCATTATGGCTAGAACCTCTCCTCGAGGAAGTCAGTCGAGGAACCCGACCGATGATTCTCGGTTGACCTCGGAGGTGGAGGCTTCTTCACTTTCGGGGCCGAGCGTCGAACGGCTTAGGAACAATATGGTATCCCGGAGCAGTTTCGACTTTTCATCCCTGGGGCTGAGGGTCGGGTTAACAACCCGCCCCGGGCCAGGTAGCCTTTTATGTCGAGGACCTTCGGGCTGGTCTTCGCTTTTCGATTTCGGAGTTCGTCCGGAATGTCTTGGATTATTACGGGCTTTGTCCGGTGCAACTGGCGCCGAACTCAATCCGATTAATAATCAGCTTCGCTTTGTTGTGTCGGCTTTTGTCAACCTTTCCCCGCATCTCTCTCTTTCGGGTGTTCTTCGTCCTCCGACCCCACCCAAAAGCCCGAGGGTGGTGGTTCTTCAATCTCTGGAAGAGTCTTTCTTTCATTACCGATCTTCCATCGTCGATCCACGGGTGGAAGAACCAATTTTTCTTCACTTCTTCTTTGCTACCCTAGGGGTTTCCTTCTCACTGGGGCGACCCTCGAACTCAGCCGAACGAAATAGTCGAGTGGAGGTAGGAGACCGAGAGGACTTTCACTGGCTGAAGGATGTGTCGGTGCCGAAGCAGAGAGAGCTCGTCACCGAACAAGCTCTCTATGACGCCGGCCTAAGTTCGGTTTCCCGCTTAGGTACAGTTCGGTCTGTCGGCCATCTTTTGACTTTTCGTTCGTCTTCGGACTTGTGCTAATCTTTCGTTGAAATTGCAGGCATGCCACCAAGAGTGAGACTGACAGATGCCGACATTCGACAGCACGCGGTGAGGAAGAGACCGGCGCCAGGGGTCGGATCTTCGCGGCCACCCAAGAGGCCCCAGACATCATCCCCGACTGCCGTTACGATGGCAACTGCGCAGCCTGAACCAGTCATCGCCTTATCGGCGTCAGCGGTGCCACCCAAGGTGCCGACCGAGGAAGGGCGGCGGAGGGGGTAGCCGAAGGAACATCGGTGGCCTCGCCTGTGGAAGAGGTTCGGGTCGAAGCACGAGAACCCGAACGACCTGCGGCGGCTCCCGTCGCGCCCTCGGGAAGAACTCAATCGAGTTCAAGCTTTCCATTCTTCTCCGATCTCCGAGCCTGGGCAACTGATCGGGAGAAGGCTCCGATGGTGCCGGCGGACGACACGAGGTCGACAGATCGCGTCACGTCGTCCGACGTTTGGGTTCCCGAGGGAGCATCGGCCCTGGCCAACCATAATCTGGCTAGGAGGTTGTGTCAGGCAACCATTCTCCCGACCGACCGGAAGCTCTTGAAGAGTCGGCAGGTGATCGAGATGCTCTCCTCATTCTACCCAACCATGATCGGTGTAAGTTCTTTTCTTTCCTCTACATTATTGTTTTCATCATTTCATTTTTCTGATGACCGACCTTCTACTTGCAGCTGATCTACAGCATGTCCGAATTGGAGGCCGAGTACCGGAGGTTTGGCGACATCCGGGCGGCCTGGAAGGATAGGGCGGAAACCGTCAAAGCCGAGAAGGCGACACTGGTGGAACAGCTAAAGCTGTCAGCTGACCGTGAGGCCAGGCTCGAAGAGGAGATTTCCCGACTCACCGACGGCCTGGCTGCCTCGGAGGTCGAGCTTCAGTCGGCTCGAGAGCAGGCCAAGCACAAGACCCGTACCGCTCATCGGCTGCGGCGTGAGCGAGACGGTTGCATTGGTGAGCTCGAGGCCGAGCGCGAGCAACTTTGGGTTAGCCTGAAAATCTGGCTAAGGCCGAGGAGAACCTGTCCACCGCCCAAGTCGACGCTGACATAGCGAAGGCGGAGGCGGAGTCGGCCAAGGAGGTGCTGAGCCGGGCGGTGGAGGACTTCCGCGGCTTGGACGAGTACTGGGAGGAGCTTCTCGAGAGTGGCTTCGCCTCCTACTGAGTGGGGTACGAGGACGCTCGGGATGCAATCCAGAGGCTATACCCAAACTCGACCTGAGTAGCATTGTCCCTCCGGGGTCGGAGGATCAAGCCGTAGGGAGGAGGCCGACCCAATACCGGAGGATCAGACGGCTGCAGAGGAGGCCGTCCCTGGGTCGGTGGAACGAGCTACCGAAGGTGAGGCGGCTCCAACCTCCTATCCCACTCTGACCCGAGCGGGTGCTTCCGAACCCTTTCCGATCCAGGAAGTCGATTCCGACGAGTAGTCGGTGTATCTGTTATTTTGTTTTGTTTTTGATATTTGTAATCGGGCTTCGGTCTAATTTTGTAAGTCCAACTTCAACTGAATAAAATTGAAGATTTTTTGAACTTTTCTCCTGCATGCGTTTCAAAATGTATGTCTCGCCGAAACACCCTCGAGTGTATAGGTCGTAGATCCGACATACCTCGTTAGGACGTTCAGTAGGATCCAGCGTAGTCAATCAAAATAGTCAGTAGCATGCGCCATGCTAAGGGCAGAGTAAGCCCTGATCGCAGACCGGCATCTTGACTGTCATACAGATTGCATAGGATCCAATGGTCGAGAGTCATTCGACGCAGTTAGCTTGGGCGTCGACTGTAGGTCGAGCGTCAGTCGTCCAGACCTTGGTCGGGCATGCACGTCGAGTCGAGTGTCGACCAATCTCCGAACGTAGCTTGTTGACACGATCATTCCGTAGAATCTGATAGTCGAGTAGTGTCCATCGTATTTGGTTAGGATAACGATGACAAGTCGAATATCCGTTGTCCGGCCTCGGTCGGGCATATACGTCGTGATGTATGATAAACGGTGGCAAGCTGAATATCCTTCGACCGATCGTGACTAAGTCGGTATGTCGCAAGTGCGACCTCGATCGTCTTGGCATTTTGTCCTCCTTAGCCGAAGCCAAGTCGGCAAGTTAGCGAGTCGCGTTGATCGAGAGTCGACTGTGGAAGGAGCGCGGCTTCAACTTAGGGGGGTTTCATCGCCAGCGCTGGCCTTCCGTTAGCGTAGACAGGACGGTTCTCGTAAGAGTCCGATGTGTCATCGGCAATCGGGCCGTAGGTTCCCAACGAAACGTTATGCCCAAGTTGGGGCGTCGAGGCTCGTACTTCTGGCGAGGGCCGACCCATGACGGAGAGCCGAACTTTGTTGATTCTGGGGTTTTGAAATTGAGTTGTATTCCAAACAAGGGCATACAGAATTCACTGATGGTATAATTTCAGGTTGTCGGCATTTCAGGTCCGGAGAATGGCCATCCCTTCCAGGGTCTCAAGTCGGTAAGCGCCCGGCCTGCAGGTGTCCGCTACCTTGTAGGGTCCTTCCCAGTTCGGAGATAGTTTCCTCGATCCGAAGGCTTCGAGACTTCCGCCTTCCTTAAAATCAGGTCTCAAGATCTGAAAAACTTTGGCTTAACTTTAGTATTGTAGTATCGGGCCACTCTTTACCGGTAAGAAGCCATGCGGAGTTGAGCCTCGTGTCGGAGCTCGGGTAGGAGGTCCAAGTCAGCTCTTCGACACTCAGAGTTGCTTGGTTCACAGTACTGCTCAACTCTAGTCGATGGTAGCCCGATCTCAAGTGGGATCATTGCCTCTGTCCCATAGGCCAAATTGAAAGGAGATTCTCCGGTCGGAACATGGGGTGTCGTTCGGTACGCCCATAGGATCGAGTACAATTCTTCGACCCAGAGGCCTCTGACTTCATTCAGTCCAGTCTTCAATCCATGCAGAATGGTCCGGTTGGTTACTTCGACTTCTCCATTGGACTGTGGATGCCCGACCGAAGTCAGCTTGTGCGTGATATGAAATCTTGCACAGAACTCTCTGAAGTCTTGGTTGTCGAACTGTCGCCCATTATCGATGATGATAGTGTGTGGCAGTCCGAATCTGAAGATGATGGACTTCTGGATAAAATCTTCCATCTTATGCTCGATGATTTGCGTCAGGGGTTCGGCCTCCACCCACTTAGTGAAGTTGTCGATTGCGATGACTATGAACTTTCTTTGGCTAGACGTCGGAGGAAAAGGTCGAGTATGTCGATTCTCCATTGGGTGAAGGGCCACGGGGTGACAATGAAAGTCAGCTGGTTGGTGGGTCGGTGTTATATATTGGTGTACTTTTGACATGGCTCACACCTCCGAACCAAATTAGCCGCATCTTTCTTCATGGTGGGCCAGTAGTAACCTTGCCGTAGGACTTTGTAGGCCAGAGATTTGCCTCCTAGGTGACTTCCGCAAATCCCTTCATGCACCTCTCTGAGTGCGTAGTCCGCGTCCGTCGGTCCCAGGCACTTTAGCAAGGGAAGGAAGAACGACCTTTTATAGAGTCACCCGTCCATCATTACATATTGGGAGGCCGTCCACCGGAGTCGCTTGGCTTCCGCGGGGTCTTCGGGGCTGGTTCCGTCGGTCAGATACTGAACGATCGGATCCATCCAGCTTGGCTCGATCGTTAGTTGTAGCACCTCCTCAGCCTTGTCGACACTCGGTTGCTCGAGACTCTCTATGAGTGTCCGGTCCAAAGCACCGTAGGCGGATGTCGCAAGCCTGGAGAGTGCGTCGACCCGAGCATTCTCCATCCTGAGAATGTAGGAGATCTCGAAATACTTGAGGTGCGCTACGAGATCTTTCACTTTCTGGAAATATTTTGCCATGGTCGGATCTCGCGCTTCAAATTCGCCTCTGACTTGCCCTACAATCAGCTGGAAATCAGAGAAGACTCTGAGGCTGTCGATCTTGAGCTCCTTCACCACTCTCAAGCCAGCAAGAAGCACTTCATACTTGGTTTGATTATTAGAGGATTTGAAGTTGAATCGGAGGGCGTACTCGGTAACTACCCCTCCGAGTTGGTAAGCAGGAACCCGGCCCACTCCTTTGAGCATTGGAAGCTCTGTCTATGTGTAATACCCAGGTTGACCCTGGGTTATATTCAGAGGTCGCATCTTCCTCGGAGCTCCTGTTTTCCGACATTTGGTCGGTTGTTAAGCATTCTGCAATGAAGTTGGCCAGAACTTGAGCTTTCAAAGCAGGTCGCGGTCAGTACTGGATGTCGAACTCACTCAGCTTCACTGCCCATTTCGCCAGTCGTCCTAATGATCGGGGCGATGCAGGATCGCCCTCAGGGGTTGGTCGGTGAGGACCACGATGGCGTGCACTTGAAAATATGGACAGAATCGTTGCGCTGATATGACCAAGGCAAATATCATTTTCTCTGCTATTGAGTATTGAGTTTCGGTCTCGTGGAGCACTTTGCTGGTATAATATAAGGTTGGTGAATTCGGCTCTCGTTCTCCCAGACGAGTACCAAACTAACCGTCTCTGGGGCGGTAGCCAAGTAAAGGTATAATATTTCTCCGACCTCTGGCTTTACAAGCAAGGGTGGAGAAGTCAGATATTCTTCAAATCTTCAAAGGCTTGCCGGCACTCATTTGGCCAAGAGAAGTCCTTTGCCTACCTCAGGATTTTGAAGAACGAGAGGCATCTCTCAGCCGATCGAGAAATGAATCGGCTGAGTGCGATGATCCTTCCATTGAGCTGTTGTACTTCTTTTTTGGTGTTTGGGTGCCACATGTCGATAATCGCCTTTATCTTCTCGGGGTTGGCCTCAATTCCGCGTTGAGAAATGAGGAACCCGAGGAACTTCCCCGAAGTCACCCCGAAGGTGCACTTGGTCGGATTTAGCTTCATCCAATGCCGTCGAAGTGTGCAAAAAGTTTCTTCCAGATCTTGGACGTGATCTGAAGCCTGTGCGCTCTTCATCAGTATGTCGTCCACGTACACCTCCATGTTGCGCCCGATTTGAGCTTTGAAGACCTTATTGACGAGTCGCTGGTAGGTGGCTCCGATATTCTTCAGACCGAAGAGCATCACTCTGTAACAGTAAAGGCCCTTGGCGGTTACGAAGGCCGTATGCTCTTCGTCCTCGGGCATCATCTGGATCTGGTTATATCCGGCAAAGACATCCATGAAGCTGAGCAGTCGATGATCGAACGTCGCATCCACCAGTTGGTCGATCTTCGACAGTGGGAAGCTGTCCTTCAGACAGGCTCGATTCAGGTCGGTGTAGTCGATGCAGATTTCCACTTTTCGTTGGCTTTCTTCACCATGACGACATTGACGAGCCAATCGGGATATGTGGTTTCTCTGATGAAGTTCGCCTCGAGTAGTTTGTCCACTTCCTCGTCGATGACCTTCTGTCTTTCGGGGCAAAAGACCGTTTCTTCTGTCTCACCGACCTCATGCCAGGGGTGATGTTGAGTCGGTGAGTCATTATTTTCGGAGGGATGTCGGACATATCCACTACCGACCAAGCGAATATGTCGGTGTTGGCTTTCAATAGCTCTATCAGCTACTGTCGCTCCGGGTCGGACAATTACGACCCGACCTAGATCACCTGTTCAGGATCTTTGCCATCGGAATGGAAATCAGCTGTTCAGTCGGTTCACCCGTTCCTCCTCTTCCCGTTGGTCCAACTTGTCGACCGATAGGGAATCCTTCGATTTATTATTTTGAGTTGAGATTTGGAAGCATCGCCGAGCGAGCCGTTGATCCCCGCGTATTTTTCCAGCTCCATTTTTAGTCAGAAACCAGACCAGCAAGTGATATATCGAGACTATCGCTTTGAGAGCGTTTAGCCCGTGTCTTCCAAGTATGGTGTTGTAGGTCGAAGATACTCGGACGACTGCGAAGGTCAAGTAGACGGTGCTTTGCCGTGGTTCGGCCCAACTGTCATAGGAAGAGTAATTTCTCCTTCCACTACGACGGCATCTCCGACGAAACCTACTAGGGACGTAGAGACTCTCTTGAGTCGGTCGGTCGACAGTCGCATTCGGGAGAAGATCGAGTAAAAAAAATATTAGTCGAGCTGCCATTATCAACAAGAATCTTTTTTACATCATAATTCATTATTGTTGCCGAGACAACAACAACGTCATCATAGGAAGTTTGGATTCCCCAAGCATCTTCATCTGTAAAAATGATTACATCATCCTGACGTGGCTTCTTCGTCGACTCTCCTTCAGCAGTCGTCCCTCGGTCCAGTCATTTGGAGATCATGTTGATGACTCCGACAGTAGGCTGATT
>KE506698.1:60942-71135 GCA_000441515.1 Elaeis oleifera | reverse complement strand
TCCAGGCATACTCCTCCACATCTAGAACATCCTACATAAGGATCAGAAAGCAAGTTAGAAGTGAACCAAAATATGGATTCATGTACACATGGTACCATGGTGATCTCAGGTCAAAAAATCACTTGCACAACTCCTACTAGAGAATCATCGACTGACATGTAAATAAGATTCCATCAGATATTCTCTTGTAGGTCTATTCAGTGAATTCATTCTCTAATGAGCACTCATATTCTTGTATTAGTGTCACCACACAAGAGGTTGTGAGATTAACTACCTTCATCACTGAGCATATATAGGAAATACCAGTCTCACCGGTATTATTGATCTCTGACTCAATGAATTAATGACTGAGAATATTTTAGGTTATGGCTATCTAGAATTTAGGTCTCACTAGCGTGATCTCATCACAGCTCTAAAATCATTGTCCAGACCTATAGGGTTCATTATAATCTTAAAAATAATAATAAGATGCAGCATATAATGAATCAATAAGTCTATTTTATTAAATAACAATGTCAATTACATGAGTTTGAAAGATAAATTACAGAAAATATCCGATCATATCCCATATGCAATTGGCATGTAGGCATTATTCTTTCAGACCTAAGGATTGCTCTTTGTTCTTGCCTCTTGATTTAGAAGCTAGCACTTGTTTTCTTGAAGCCCTATGCTCTAGAATAGTACATATTTCGATTTTAAATGACTGTCCATTTTTTTCTCAACTCCTTAAAGATCTTAATCCTATCAATGCCAGTAGGGATTGGACCCCCTGCCCCTTTGGAAAAAATCATTTCCTAATTTCTTTCCTTATCTGGGAAGAAGTGCTTCAAGCTTCTTTGCATGGAGTCTACTATACCCCTCATTTCCCTTTTTCAATTTCATCCTGGTCGGTCCATCAAATAGTATTGTTTTCAACCTCTCCATTAAAGTTCTCCTTTGCATCTCTAGTCTTCTGGCTTTCTATAGGAACTCTGAATCCATTACCCGGATAACTTCTTCCTTTGGTCTCCTTAAGAAATTGGATCTGAATGATCTAGGCGAGGGAGATCCAAGCTCTCTATTGGTGTCTATCTACATGGAGAACATTCATAGAATTTCAAAGGGGCAAATGTCATATCTAGTGGCTTTTTTACAAAATTAACATTGATATCACTAAGAAGGATCTATGCTCTCCCACACCTCTGGAGCTTTCCCTTCTTCAAGATTTTGAAGACTTTTCTTCGTACAAAGTTGAAGTCTTTGCACCTCTCTTGAGATGAGTTCCTCAGCCTCCTTTGTTGAACTCGACACCTTCCTTCCTACCTGCCTCTCCAAAACTGGCTTCTAGTTGTCTAAATTCACCATCCAGGTGAAGAAAAATCGACAGTTCGAAACATGCATTTTCAAAATTTTAGCTCAAGACTACAGATTAAATAATTTAATCTATTTTGCTTGCCTTAGATCTGATCTAGAAACTACCTATTTAGGATCATATGATATGAATAATTGCAACATCTAATTTCTATATGTGATTGATCATATCAATCATCCAAGCAGATCATATCTGTAACAAACATACTAATCAAGAGTAGATCCTATCTACTAAGATTAGATCCTTTACCAGAGTGTGGGATGATGATCGCCACTGCTGATGAATGTGGTACGAGTTCTTTCAGATGTCGAGCAGCCGCACAGAATGTCCGACCTCTACAGGATATCCACTCAAAGCCCCAATCTGATCTGTCTTTTTGGGAGTGCTAGCTCACACGAAAGGCGTTGGATGGCTGAATTCGCTTCTTCTTCAGAACTCTCGAACTCTTTCGAATCTGAAGATGGAACAATTGGAGGAGGTGGTGGTGTAGGAAGAATAGAGTAAGACCCTCTTATCTTTCTTCTCACAAAATCTAGAGTAGAAACCCAAGAGCACCCACCCTAGAACTCACACCCAAGAGAAAGTATGTATCCTCTTATCTGTCGCACAAATGGACCTACCCCCTCTCTGTTTACGCCCCTCCTCTCTGAGAAAACCAATCTCATGATAAAAGCCTCACTTTTTGTCACACAAAATTGGAGGGGTTTTATGATTGGCATGGAGATAAGATGAGGATAAGGATAAAGTGATTGATTTAGTTCAAATTCAAACTTCCTTTGAATTCAAACTCAAACCACTTAATCCTTATCCAAGGGAGGCATCAGAAAGGCTGAGGCAAGTGATATTTCTCACCAAATTTCCTTTTCAATTGTCGCACAAAACATCAACCTTCTCAAGGTGTTGGCAACAAGGGATGGGATAAGGATAAGATCAAGGTAGTTTTAACTCAAATTCAAACCATTTGAATTCAAACACTAACCAAACTCATCCTAATCCAAAGGAGATCCGAGAGTGGGTGACAAACCTCTTCTGGGTATGAGAAACCTTCATGCAAAAATATTTCTCACATGAGGAAGAGAAGGGTGCAGAGATAAGGTGGCACAAGTGTTTTGGTTCAAATCCATTTGAACTTGAAATTGATCCAATTAGGTTCTAATCATCAATCAAATTGATATTTATACCCTTAAATGATTTTCAATCGTTGATGAGCTATATGATCAATCAAAGTCTTCTTTTGAGTGTGATTCCATATGTTCGAATGTAAGTTGATAGCACAGAAATAGATTTTTATACTAATTGTAGTGACCATCTAGCAATGGTATCCGACATCCGAATAGGTCAAAAGATTGTAAAGCAACATTCAAGAACCTATTGGCATATGATTATCATATAATTTATCCCTTTGACCCAAAATGCTTAGGATGACCTAGGGTTTAACTGTCAACCCTGAATTAGTCATCTACATTATATTTCAACTTTTCGAATCCATCACACGGATTATTTCGATCGAGATTTTACTAAATTGAAGTACACTGATGCATTAACTCCTACTTATTCAAAGAGATTAATTCCATCTTGATACACACCAACTTTGCAAGTACTTAATTGTGCCCAAAAATTTTTCATAACTAAATTAAAAATTCAGATAGTCTGGTACCAAAGCATAGTGAGTTACTTGTAAGTCACCATGGTGATCTCAGATTGGAGGGATACTTATATCCATATCCTTCGTGAGCTACTCTTGACAGCAGAGTGCTCTATAGTTGGTTACGTTCAGTAAGATGTACTCCTATGTCTCACTTGCATGTTATGCTAATGTCTCCATATTTCTTGATTAAGAGGATAACCAATATACATGGAATACAATGATCTATACTTAATATAGCTATCGTCCTAATAATAGCATATCGTTTGGTCATGAACTAGGTTTAAGAGCTAAATGATATATCCTTCTATATCGATTCAAATAGTCCTAAGAACTTCATCACAACATCAGAGTTCAAAAAAGATGTACACAAAGTGATGAAAAAATCAAATAATATTTATTATTTAATAATTCATATATAATTTATAAATATGAGCTCAACAGTCAACAGGCTGACGATTAGCTTTGGGATATAATTTTCAACAACTCCCACTTGGACTAAAGTCAATCGGTATAGTATTGTATACCCATCTTCAATTATGATCTTTAAACTCCTTGACACTGTGGGCTTTAGTAAATGGGTCAGTCAGGTTCTTCTTCCATCAACCTTCTAAAGCTTGACATCATCATGATCCATGATCTCCCAGACAAGATGGTAGTAGTGCAGAATGTGTTTGGTGCGCTGATATGACTTTGGTTCCTTCACTTAAGCAATGGTGAAAGTACTGTCACGGTACAACAAGATAGGATCATCGATGGAGGGTGTCACTCCGAGCTCGTCGATGAACTTCTACAACCACACAGCTTCCTTCACAGCATTGGATGTCGTGATATATTTTACCTCACAAGTAAATCAGTCATGGTGTGCTGCTTGAAATTTTTTTAGCAGATTGCTTCATTGTTCAGGATAAACACATATCCCGATATGTTCTTATTGCTGTCATGATCTGGCTGAAAACTGAAGTCTGTAAATCCCATAAGTTTTAAGTCAAATTCTCCATAAACGAACCACTCATCCTTAGTATTTCTCAAATACTTAAGGATGGTCTTTATGACCTTCCAATAGTTTTACTTAGATCGGACTATTATCTGCTCACTATCCCTAGTGAGTATACCACGTCCGATCTCGGACATGTCATAGTGTACATAATAAATTTCACTATCGAAGTATATGAAATTCTACTCATACGCTATCTCTCTTGAGGTATTGTCGAACAATCTCTTTTCAAGAGAGAAATTCCATGACCTATCGAAAAATAGCCTTTCTTGAAATTCTCCATGCTAAATCACTTTAGCATAGTATCTATGTATGTGGACTGAAACAATCCAAGTAATCTTTTCGATCTATCTCTATAGATTTTTATCCCAAAGATATAGGATGCTTCTTCCAAGTCCTTCATGGAGAATTGAGATGACAGTCAAACCTTTATTCCCTGTAATATAGGGATGTCATTTTTGATTAAGAGAATGTCATCTATATATAAATAAGAAATACAATCATAGAATTATCAACTCATTTGTATATGCAGGGTTCTTCTCTATTCTTAATGAAGCCATACGTTCTGATCACCTTATCAAAATGCATGTTCCAACTCTGAGATACCTGTTTCAGTCCATAAATGGACCTCTGAAGCTTGTATACCTTATACTCATCTGTGGATATGAAACCTTCAAATTATATCATATACACCTCTTCTTCCAGCTCTTTATTTAGGAAAGCTATTTTCATATTAATTTATCAGATTTCATAATGCAGGTGTACCGCTATCGCAAGCATGATCCGAATGAACTTGAGTATTGCCATAAGAGAAAATATCTCATCATAGTCAATACCATAATGCTAATGATAATCCTTGGCAACCAGACGGGCTTTATAGGTTTCCACTTTTTTATCTGCACTCTTTTCCTTTTGAAGATCCACTTACACCCTATAGATTTTATCCCTTCAGATAGGTTAACTAATGGCCGTACATTATTGACCTTCATGGACTCCATTTCAAATTTCATAGCTTCTAGCCATTTATCGGAATGAGACCTCTGTATAGCATCCATATAGATAATCAGATCTTCGTTGTTCTCATCGAGTTTAATAGGATCACTGTCCCGAATCAAGAAATCATAGTATCTATTTAGTTGATGCGATACTCTACCATATCTCCTTAAAGATGTCTCTACAATAGGTTTCAAAATTGATCTAATCAAATCTGACTCTATGGGTTTACTAGATTGTGTCGGTTATTTTTTCGATCGAACTTCATCAAGTTCAACCTTAGAGGCATTAGTTCCTTCTCCAAGGAACTCTTTTCTAAAAGACTGCTATTAGTTTCTTCCTCAAGGAACTCTTTTCTAAAAGACTATCTTATTATTGACGAACACCTTTTATTCCTCAGCAAGATAGAAGTAATATCCCTTAGTCTCTTTTGGGTACCCTATAAAATTACATTTGTCAGATCTGGATCCAAACTTATCTATTTTCAAATGTTTGACATAAGCTAGATACCTCCAAATCCTAAGGTGAGAGAGTACTGGCTTACGCTCTGTCTACATCTCATGTGGTATTTTACTTACAGACTTACTCAAAACTTTATTAAGTATATAATAAGTTGACTTGAGTACATATCCCCAAAAGAAAATTGACAGACTTGCAATGCCCATCATGGACAAAATCATATCTAGCAGGGTTCGATTCTTTTTTTCTGATACACCATTATACTGTGGTGTTTCAGGAGGAGTCCATTGTAAGAGAATCCCATTCTCTTCTAAATATGTCAAAAATTCACTAGAGAGATATTTACCTTCTCGATTAGATCAAAAATTTTAATACTCTTCCAGTTTATTTTCTACCTCATTATGAAATCATTTGAATATTTTAAATAATTCAAACTTATGTGTCATTAAGTAGATGTGCTCATACCTCGATAGGTCATCTGTAAACATAATGAAGTAGTAATACCCATCTTTGGCACTCATATTTGTAGATCTACTTACATCAGTATATATTAAAACTAGAACATCATTAGCTCGTTCATCTTTTTCTATAAAATATGACTTAGTTATTTTCCCAAGGAGACAACTCACAGGTTGGAAGTGATTCACAATCACTGACTTCGAAGATTTCTTCTTGAGTTAACCTGTTTATTCTATTCTTGTTAATATGACCTAGCCTACAGTGCCAAAGATAAATATCGAAGACATCATCAATTCTAAGGCATTTGCTGGACATGTACACTACACTAACAGGTGTGATAATATATAATTTTAATTATTCAATTATCCATTCATCACATTAACACCCTTTCATCAGGCGACTTTTCTTAGCGATCTTTACTAACAGTATTTAATTGAGTCAGATACAGTTTGCTGTTTGGAACTCTTCCAATTCATTACTCCTCTAGTGCTTCTCAACTACTTTGAGAATATTTTTTATAGTTTTCAAAAGATCCTGTCATGGATCTATCTAAAATCAACTATTATGCGCAAGGCATAAATCACATCAGACTTGGTACATTGAATATATGGATAAGTAATACTTTATATCCATTCATGTTGAACCCCTTCAACATAAAATCCATGTACCTAGACTGGGACAAGCCTAACATCCACTTACATCTATCCCTATAGATGCCAAGTATATTTGATGCTACACCCAAGTCTTTTCATGACAAATTTTGTGATAAGTATGTCATTAACCGAGTGCAATATCGAGACTACATTTTCAATATGCTGTATGTCTTCCACATACATAACCAAAAATTAGTGAGACTCCCACTTATCTTCTTGCACATACACAGTTCATCTATATTTTGATAAAGTCAAATATTTAACTTCTCACCAAAATAGAAGTACCAACTCTTCAATGCCTGCTTTAATCCATAAATATATTTGCCCTCCTACTAGAGACAAATTCTCTAGATGGTGTGTGATAATAGCAAGCACAAATCTGGATTGACATTCCTGCTAGCAACCTGTTGGGTCATACCCATAGGTGCTTCAATCGTAGTCCATACTAGGTGATGTACAGAGAGTTCATTTTGAATTTTATGGTTTCAAGCCATCTGTCAGTCTTTACTCATGACTTTCTCCGAATAGGTTAAGAAAACATCATTCACAAGGATGTATGGTGTATAGTTATTCATAATAATAAATTTATATTTAAGTGAAACATCACACACTCAGATTGACCTTCAGTAAGGAAGTGTATTTATAGTTGTGCCTTATCAATGGACATATTTGGTCGAGGATCAACTTGTGGACACTCCACAGGTAATTATAAGATAGTTCATAGGTCTTAAACTTCTCAAGTTCAATTATCCTCCCACTATCTACTTTTTTTTAAAAAAAATTCAAAAAGTGGCATACCGACTGACAAAATACTTTTATCCAGTAGGATGGTAGAAATAGTATCACATACTACTCTTAAGATAACCTATAAACTTATATAAATCTGTTCTAGCATAAAATTATGTACATCAATTCTTTTCACATAAGTTGCACAACCTGTCTCTTCCTTTTTCATATCTCATATAGAGTGCTAGTAACAGATTTTGATGGTATCTAATTCAAAATACATGCAGCAATTCCTAAGGCATATCCCCAGAATGAGATTTGTGAAGCAATTTAAGGAACACACCATATCTCATATGGGATGTCCATCTCTGGGTCGAGATATTATTAGTCTTCGAACATCTATATGTACAAGGCCTAATAACTCGCTCTCACCTTTTCCCACATTCAATAAATTGGATCTTGATCATTTTATCCATGAAACAAGATTTACAATTTCTATATAATTCAAAATCATACAGACAAAGAACTTTTCTTTATATTACTTGTTTATCTTAGACTCACAAAAATAGTCAAGTTGGAAATGCCAAAGATATGTGACCATCACATATTTTTTTCTTGTTCTTATCAACACGAAGAACAACATCATTGAGTGATTGAAACATGAGATCATTATCATAAATTCATAGCCATAAAATTTATCAGAAGGAGAACAATCTTTGCTCTTTACATTAATTTCAAAACCATGCTACAATAGCAAAAGAATTGAAATAATATTTTGATAAATTTAGGCATATAAAATAATCCACTAGTTTCTAAACGTTGCTAGAAGGTTACATAGGTTCCTACAACCTTAGCATGAATAGACTATCTATCAGTGCCAAAAGCATGTAGTCACCTCTCTTCAGCTTTATAGGTCTAACAACGCTTTGCATAAGTAGAACCTATATGATGTATCTTATATCCAAAATTCTAAAGTACTCAACAATAATTAGTTTGTATCATATACAAACCATTAGCAGATGCAATTTTTGCATTCTGCTATTGCTTCACACTTACAAGACAACTCTTGCAATTTATCTCTAATACTCATCATTACTGTAATGATAATAGACACCCATAGTGAAGACAATCTTCACCTTTTTCTTCTGGAAGATGCTAAAGAAGGAACTTGAGAGAGTTAGCAGGATCGAATCCTAAATTAACTCACCATCCATAAAATGACTTAATCACAAGATTCAGTTAATCAGGATATATTTGACATTCATACTGTCATCCCTGCCATATCTTATATGCGGTTCTTCCTTCTTTATAGTATCATCTTCGATCAAATCAGAATCAGGAGAATAGGAAACTATCACCTATATGAGAACTATTCTCAGATTCCTCAATCAGTTCATGAAGTTCGATCAATTTTAAAAATATCAAACATACCATGCAGTGATAGTGAAGATGCAGATTAATATATAAGAACATAAAAGGATTACTGATGATGACATGCACAATTTAGATGAGATTTTTATCTAAATGTGTCTCTAACTATTTTAATGAATTTCATAGTCCTCAAGTATAAAAAATGAGAAACCTATTATGAAGTTTTTTAGTAGGGTTGAGATCCTAATTCCTCATAAAAAACCTTATGGATAGCACAACAAACTCCTATGAGTTCAAGGGTAGATAATTCTTTACCAATTGCATCTCATGCAACTCTCAATATAACTTTTACCTCTAAACTACTTATAACCTTGTGGATAGCACAACAAACTATAGTATCTTAGTCAAGTCGTACCTTTCAATCTTATATGATCATATCTGAATAATACTACCATTGTGGATAGCACAACTGGTAGTATTACCAAATATGCCATAAGCATCACTAAATTAACATCATATCAATCCCTATAGCAAGTCTTGTGGGTAGCACAACAAACTCACTACAGTTTTTGACATACTCTATTGACTTAGTATGAGCTAAGTACCATTAGCTTCATTATGCACTAAGATAGTATCAAATCAGTCCCCATAGCAAGCCTTGTGGATAGCACAACAAGTCACTATGGTTCTTGACATAATACTAGCTTAGCATGAAGAAAGGCAAGGGTAGTGTTCTTAACACTTCACCATTATGATTTAATATAATTTAAACAAGAGAATTAGATCTTACGCACATCCAAAATATATATATATATAAAATGCACCATATACAATTTTAATTCTAACTACCAGTATGTAAGAGCATATAAAAGAAATCTAATGGTTATGGACTTCTAAAAAATTATCCGAGCCATAGGATGGTTTTTGGGTCTAACCCAAGGTGCATTCTAGATTGAACTATCTCATGGTCAATCTTAATGTGCCTTTGCTCAACAAATGTCTGGTAGTCCAGTCTTCATCTCCATGAAGACTTCCATGAATGCTCAATCTTTATCTAAAAATAAAAGAATAATTTCTATCTATTCTCAAATAATTTTTTTCTATAATTTTACATCAATATGTAAAAGTCTCAATCAATAGTTGAAAATATATAAAAAAAGATATGGCTGATAATACAATGCATCAGGGGCACCCAGCCCTTATTGCAACTCTTGTAGATACATTTACATAATCAGCTAATAGGAAAGCATTCATGCATACATCCATCACATGGATGTACCACAGTCCATAACCACTCAACATGCATTTTATAATAATTACAAAACATAAAAACAAACTACTCATGTTATTTAAATTGCGATATCATTTATAAATATGTCAATGAAGATGTTTAAATATATGGGCATAGGACCCATCTAGGGTTTTTGATTTGGATTCAATACTTGACCTAATTTTTAATTTTAAGTCAATCATTTGTCATCCTTTTTGAGTTGGGTTGACTAATTCATAGATTAACCTAAATCAATTAGGTTAACACAG